>JAATLQ010038641.1:10984-49024 GCA_013421005.1 Heliconius erato x Heliconius himera
ACTGCAAAACCGACTGGTTGTGGGTTCGATCCCCACTCGAGGAGATGAAATATTTACTTAAATTTATATTTCCATTTCTTCGCTCTGGTGTCGAGGTTAAGCGCGGCGTTGAGTTCTGCCACTCAACACGCAATGCCTCCAGAATTCGGCAGAAAGTGGGGAACGGAGTGTCTTAACACTAGGTTCCCTCTGCCTACCCTGCTGTGTGCGGGATACAGCGTGAAGCTAATTTTAATTTTATTTTTTTTTTTAATACATAGTAAAAAAAAACATTTTCACACCATGTTAGGTGTATCTTCATACTAAGTACAATACATAATTTATATTCTAAGAATAATATCTAAACTACACCAGATGGACATTGTGAGCAAATATTTACATGAGCGTAATCGTGACCTTTGTAATGACGTCAACAAGTGCAACTAATTATATACAACTACATATAACGATGATGGACAGGTATCAACGACATGGTTGAGGGCAGTTCCGCGATGATAGGTATCCAGTTACAATGCACACAAACAGCGTAATTAAACAATAAAATTGTAAACTAAACTTAGGAGAGGAAGTGGCTTTTTTTGTGGATTAGTGTCCAAGAGGCACGGGTTTAAATGCTGTTTTACTTATGTAGATTTGAAATTTTAAATGTTTTGGAATAAAATATATTGTAACCTTTTTATTCAAAGCAACTGTTGAGTTTGTTGCCGGCTCTGTTCAGCAGAAGTGCCTATGAACCGGTGGAAGCTTAAAATTATACAACTATTCAAATGTCCTTATAAAAATCTATTAGAGTAAATAATATTTCGAATTTGAATTGACGATCTTACGCCATCAAACTAATTGCGTATGTAAATAATAAACAAACTGACAGATAGGAACACGGTTTACAGTATAATCACTCAATATATTTACAATTCTTGTTAAAGTGTTAGAATAATCATTCAAAATATTATGTAATAAAGTTAATAGCAATATATAACATTTAGATATCATTATTATTAATAAATAATTTATATTACATAAGTAATAGCAATTAGTTAGATAGTATTTCTAACAAGGAATTTCAATATAATAATCGTATCTAAACATCATCAACATTTGCGGCAATACTTTGCTTAGTATGAATGCCGATGACAGTGGACGAGGCGAAAAAGTTATGCAGAGACCGTAACATTTGGCTGTCTGTTTTCTCTGGCTACTCTTTAGGAAAAAAACGGACTGATGCAGAGATTCTATGACTCATTTCTCTACAAGTCCTACACAAAAAACATCACCACTGGGCTGGATATCGAAGACATTTAAGAGAGCTCAGCGCTGCAATTTGGCAAACATTTGAACACTGACAAAAAAGGCGAGATGCGCCAACACCTCAGGTGAGTGATAGTGCGTGCCGTTATAAATACGTACCGACGCGACGTATTAATAAAGTATCAATTCTTGTTTGACGCCGTGTTGATCGTGTGCGATGTCAAGGCCGCCCCGCGTCGCGCCCCGTCTACTTCACATATTATTTTGTAAACAAAAAACCCAAAATAATACTATCTTTTGTGCTAATTACTCCCTCTTCTATGGCAGTTTTGGGTATTGGTTAATGGTAACATAATTACAAAGGCATTAGCATTACACTGACTTCCTATTCTGAACTCCGCGAATTTAATTGTTTCAAAATTTTGTGTACTGTATAGTTTCCTTAAATTAACTTCCATATAATAATAATAAATAAAGATCTCATAAAAGATAAATCGTTAAAAAAAAACAAGAATCTCGCATGTTTCTTTGAAAAACACTAACCAACTTTATACAATATTACCTCTACACTGGTTAAATTACGCATAATTTTACATTTACAAGATGAACTTCGCTTCACATTATCTCAATGCTTATCATCACAAAATATAATAATTCTATTTTACTAAAGTAAACATAATTTTTAAGATGCTCGCGCGTTGTTTTTACAAGTAGTTTTATCAAGGATTCCCAGTAAAGCTACCGATGGTCGGCTCATGTGTAGCTTGCTTTATTGTTAAAAAATAATATTTCATCTTCTCGAGTGGAGATTGAACGCACGCAGTCGGTTTTACAGTCACACTTTGTGCCACTGCGCCACGACTGGCCTTGGCATTATTGTTATAATTAAATTATTTGCTTATTTTATCTTACGTGTACGATAAATACGGAATACATGTGACAAAAGTAAGACTTTGTACGTGACCGGAATTTTTCTCTGTAAACTGCGCGTGACACGGTCTTCAGCACTGTTTGTTTTGTTATTTTTATATTTATACTGTATATAAAACAATTTTATAGTAGCTTAAAATGGGCGCCATTTGGCTAATAATAAATATTTTGACATATTGGCAGCTAAATCTTGTATTAAATTATGAGCGGCTTAGCGACTGGCGTGTGAGAAATGTTTTCAGTCAAACAAAGATATAAATTTTGTGGCGCATTGTGCCTCGCCTAATTGGCACTGTCTGGTGTGGCCGAGGTCACCAGTTCGATTCTTTTATGTGGTAAATATTGCTAACCTATATTTTGAATTAACATTGTATTAGAATAATGTCTTAAGTGCTGGAGGCAACTCTGACCACATGTTTAGTTGGTTACATCAAAACGAGAAATATACCTATATCCTTCATCGTTAAAGGGTTAATACATATTTTTTTTATTTTGGACCAGATGTTCCTGAGAATAAGGCGTTTAAGCAAACAAATTCTTCAACTCTATAATATTAAATATATGTAAACTAAAAATATTAATTATATACGTAAAGTAAAATAGCTAGAATCAAGAAACTGAATGTGCCTCGCTACGGCTATTCGTCAAGCGTTTCAAAACCATTGTTATTCGATAGTCGACGGAATTTATAATGCTTGACAGAAACAAAAGGTATAGGAATTCTGACGGCGATATTTGCAATACATGATGTAATTTTTAAGGAGATAACCTTCTATATGTTTTGCTAAACCTTAAAAATACACTATACAAAAGTATATTTATTATACTATTGTTATAAAGTTCGAGTTTGTTAGATAGATCGCGCTAATCTCGGGAACTACTATCTCTGATTAATAAAATCTTTTGTATTGGGTATTCCATATATCGAGGAAGATTATAGGATAGTAAAGTATACCTTAGGACACATATAATGTGTTATAGCTTTTAGTTATATTCATTTGACCACAAGGGAAAACTGTCGCATCTTCTTCCTACTTTAACATAAATGTGAAAGTTTTTTGTGGATATATGGATGTTTGTTCCACTTTCACGTAAAAAATACTACTGAACTGATGTAGTCCAAACTTTACATATATGTAAAGATTTTGTATTCTTTGGTTATAATATAACAATTAAGTTTAAGCAGACGAAGCTGTGTGTGGGTTGCAAGTAATAAAATGAAAATCTTAAAAAAAAGTCTCCTTAATAAGAATATCTACAAAAGGTGAAAAACTTAATGATAAAAAGGTTAAACTCGATGTAATCCAGAAATAAAACAGCAAAGAAGCAATTTATCTCTCTTGACGTGGATTTGCAGGAATCGTCTACGGTTTAGGTTTGCTTAACTGAGATTTATAGAGACAGCCAGACCCCGGGGCCCTGAGCGGGTCGCTATTCTCGCGCCCTATTTTCACAAGATTTATAAAATAAGTGTGGTGTTAGTAAGATTTTCTTTTAGATCCATCGAATTTTGTGGGAAACCGGAGTAAATCTTGGGATGTCAGTTATTTCTTTGTTTTTTTGTTCTTCCAAAAGTTAAGTCTCCGATCTTAATGCGAATGGTATGGCTTTGTGAGACATACTTTATAAGCATAGTTCAAGTTTGTTTTTTTTTGTGCAATAAATCATATCCCACGTTTAAAAAATCTAATAAAACAAGAGTATCTAATAATATAATACAAATTATCTACTTTCCGTGTTTTATAACACCTAATGCAATTCAATCAATCTTAACTTAATATATAAACATTTTTCAAATTGAATTTGAATCAATGGAGCGGAGTGTCTTAACACTAGGTTCCCTCTGCCTACCCTGTTGCGTGCGAGATACAGCGTGAAGCTGAATTTGAATCAAAAACCGTTATTTCACACCATTTAACAAAGCCGGACAGTCCTAGCGATAAAAATGTTTAAAACAATTACTATGTACATTTGACTGCAGCTAGGATTAGTCCATAAAATATGGCGATATCGATCGATTATCGCGCGCCATAAACGCGAGTCGACAGATAACACTTCGATTAATGATAATGCTCCATTTACCTAATGTTGTTAGTCAGGTTCATAATTACTAACTTGCAAATCTATATTATTAAACTTAGATGGTATTTTTGGATCTCCGAAGTAATCAATAATTTTCGATTGGTAATTTTTCTTCCACAAATCGTAATAAATTATTTTTCGAGACATTGCGTGTTGAGTGGAGTAACTCGATGCCGATCTTCGTCTACCAGAGCGGGTCATTCCCCCGAGTGGGGATCAAACTCATGTCATCGACGGCCTGGACTATCAATTCTTATAAAAATATTATGACGATCTTATCCAACCTTACTTTCTAAAATCAAGTTAAGATTCGATTACGACTAAAACTAAAATTATTTTCAATTTGAAAGTGTTGCCACAACTTAATTTAGAATTAACGGCACATATCAATAAATCTAATAAATATGTAAACGTTGATGAATCAATTACAGCACGCTGCCACTAAACATCCACGTGTACATTCGATGTGATAAAAAAATGTAATCATAAATTATAATAATCACAGATATATGACACTGTCGCAACACAGCGAGAAGTGACAGGCTATATGGGACAGCTACCAGTTCAAATACGATAAGAGGGAATGTTTAACAAAACATGACGCAGCGTTGGGTTCCGACAAAATTGATGACATATACGTGTATGGGATAATATTGATAAAAGAAAAACTATGTAAGTAAGATAAGTTAATCTTATTAAACTCTTAGTATAACACAAATAATATATTTTAATGACTAGTCTAGAGCACAACATAAAAAACAAATATTCAAAAAAATTTGCAGACCACGTGTTCCCTACTATAATATTGTAAATGTGAAAGTTTCTGAGGAAGGATAGATTTTTGGTTCACTTTCACGCAAGAATTACTCAACGGATTTACAATAAACTTTATGGAAATATAACTTATAAATCAGAGTAACACATAGGCTACAATTTAAGAAAATAAAAATGTATAATTTGGCTATTATATATCAAATTAAACTTACCGTCCGCATCAACCTCGTTGATCATGTCCTGTAGTTCAGCCTCTGTGGGGTTCTGTCCTAGCGAGCGCATCACGGTGCCCAATTCTTTGGTGGTGATGGTGCCGTCGCCATCTTTGTCGAACAGTGAAAACGCCTCCTTGAACTCCGCGATCTGTTCTTCTGTCAGCTGATCCGCCTGCAAAATGCCGTGTTACTAGTTAAAGTTAAGTCTAAACGGTTTAATATTCACGAAAATCATTCATATTTTTTTATAAAATACGTCGTATAATTGCGACAAAACGCTTGCAAAACAGCACAGAAACCTTTGAAAAGGATAGAGGACACTATAAAAAGTTCTAACCCATTCATTTTTACAGTTGAAATTTAATGTAAATACACAAAACAAGTCGACGCATTACGACCAAACGACAAAACTTAAAAAATCCATCCAAAAGAGAGAAAAAAAAAATAGTTTCTTTTTCGAAACAAAAAAAAAACCACCTACCACTGTGACCACCATTTTGAGTGTTATACAACAGTCTTAGACGGAGTCAGGACAATTAGTGAGACAGTCCGACTTGGGTGATAAGATTAGAAGTTAAGATAACGTGGTAATTACTGTTTAGTTTGCCTACGTCACACTGCGGACCACTCGAGATAAGGGTGTGATAGTGAGTACTGCAGAATTACAATAAATAATATCAAATGATAAAATGTTTTATTATTACATGTGTATGTTGAGATCGTTGTAGAGTAGTGTGGGTTCGTTCCCCGCTTGATGGAATGATATTTCAATTATTATTAAATTTTCCATGAATGAATTCTGCCACACAAAACGCATCGATTCGAAAATTAGGCCCGAAAGTGGGGAACTGTGGGGAAGTGAGTGACTTAACACTACCGTCTTCTGTTTACTCTGCCGTGCGGGAAAAAGCGTAAATTTACTTTTTTATTATATAAATATATTGTACGTTATCAGTCTTTTTAAATTCTTTCGTTATTGGTAAATAATATTTTTATTAATTGTATATTAAAATAAATAGCTGTAATATAATCTTTATAACTTAAAATCTGTATTAGCATCGTGGCTAAAAATATATATTAAATATTATAATAAAACTTAAGCACATGCCTATTGAGTATTATCTTTCAGGGCTATTGATGTATGTACAAACTAAGTTATAATTATAATTTATATTATATTTTTCACTGTTTTATTTAAGTTTTTTTTTCAACCTCACACTTTATAGGAGTGTAAGCAGAAAAACCTTAGTCTTATAACTCACCCCCTCACTTTTCATTTAAATTTCGTAAATTAGCGTGTTGAATAGCAGAACTCAAGGCCGCGCTTTCAATTATCACCGGAGTCACAAAATGGAAGTAATTCATACCCCAGTGTGGGAATCGAACACACAAACGTCGCAACTGGCGCTATCTAGCTGTTTCACGACAGCCTTTATTATAAATAATAATAATAAAATTAGCTTCACGCTGTATCCCGCACACAGCAGGGTAGGCAGAGGGAACCTAGTGTTACGACACTCCGTTCTCCACTTTCTGCCGAAATCTGGAGGCATTGCGTGTTGTGTGTTAGAACTCAACGCCGCGCTTAACCTCGACACCAGAGCGAAGAAATGGAAATATAAATTTAAGTAAATATTTCATCTCCTCGAGTGGGGATGGAACCCACAACCAGTCGCTTTTGCAGTCACACCTCGTGCCGCTGCGCCATGACCGGCCTCAATAATAATTTTGACTAATTTAATAAATTATTACAATATATCGTAATCTACAGACATGGATTATAAAATACTCAATAATAAAAATACCAAACCAATAATTAATTGTGATTAGAGTCTTCAAACTAGATATACTGTTATCAATATAGCAATCTAAATTTCAATATCAAATGTATATTTACTCATTTTTATTATTAGTACTCTTTTTATTTGACTTGAGATATGCTGTAGTAGGAGCCCGTCCCGCATATAGAAGGATAGTTAAAGCATCTACTGTTAATTCAAACATTGACCACAAAACCAACAGCTTTCATACCAGAGTAAGGAAATCAAAATAATTCACTCCCTCAAGTGACAATGGAACCCATAAATATTGTGTTTCCAGTCTGATGCTATCTAACCGCAGTACTTCAATTAAATTTATGTGATTAATACAGTGTATATATGATAGGTTCTAATTTTCACGTATTTTACACATTTATCCCAAATGTGTAAAATTCGTAAAAATCACTACATTCATACACATTTTTTGGATATATCTTTTATCAATGAGAACAAAGATTGAATATTGTTCTGCCCAACATTCAATTTAGGAATGAAAAAAAAAATGTTAAAAGATTTTGTGTTAAGTCAAAATATTCAAAATTCTATAAATAAGATATATATTACAACAAATAAATTTCTCAACAGAATAATTTAAATGCTATTATACAAAACAAACATGTGAAAAGTTGAACATTTACAGTGAAATGCCTTCTTGAACTTATGTACTTTAAAAATATTATATGCAACATTTCAGGATAAAATTATTAATATTACTTAATAAAATTTATAACTAAAATTATCAATTTCTACTAAAGCTCACATAGAAATCAAAAGTTTATTGCAGCTATCATGAAGATAAAGGAAATGACAAATTACAAGTGAAAAAAAAATAGCTCATGGTTTACTACTTATATAGCAAGGCAGGTAGAGGGGCCTAGTGTTAAGACACTCTGTTCCCCACACATCACCCAATTTTCAAGATACATATTATATGTTGAGTGGCAAAAATCAACCCATTCCCCCAAGTGGGTATCAAGCCTGAAAGTATTTACAGTCAGAGGCTATTAAATGAATCGATGAATTATTTTCAATAACTATAAGGTAAATTTATTTACCTTATAATTATGAACCATTAAACAATGACTTAATTCATTAAATTTTTCTATTCTAATATATAAACTCTTAAGCTATAAAACATAGTTTTCAACAGAACAATAAATAGTTAAATTACAAAAAAAAAAGATAGATTATTGTAAAAGGTAATTTATGAAAAACATGTACTTTTGTAAAATCATAATTTATTTTTGTATTAAAAACAATTGATATAAAAAAGTTTAAATCCTAAATAATACGAGGATTGAAGATAAAATAAATATATTAATAGTTTTGTTTTAAATAAATACTAAAATTTAAAATTTGGATTTATTCCCATAGGACTTTTTAACTTTGAATTAAGCAACATTGCTTTAATTCAAAGGTTCAAAAAACTTTTACTAAATAAATTGCATAGAATATAAAGAATGATTTTATCAGGGGTCCTTTTATCCTTAACAATACATTTCTAGATCCTGTTTTATATTTTTAATTTTTTTATATATTTAAAGGGACAAGCAGCTGCTTTTAAAATCACTTATTAAAGCTAGGGGAGATATTGCGAAAAGATTATATTGTTAAATACTTAAGTGTGTATTATTATGTTCAGATAACTGTCAAGCCTTTTTTAATAGACTTACCTTTGTTTCTTTCGTACATTATATTTTGCACTACCTCAAAATCGCAAAATTAAAAAAAAAACCATAACGTTCAAATTCAAATAACAGCATCGGGAATGACATGGCTTTCAGCGAAGACAAAGTAACAATAAATATTCACAATATACATGTATGTAATAGGACATACCATGGTTGCCACCGTCTGCTACTTTTCGAGGAAAGCTAACGGAACTCGCTCAATGAATTGCGTATGAAAAAATGTAAGCTACAACGATGCGATGAGTCAACGGGCGTTTGACAGGTGCGCCCGGTCCGGACGATCGATCGCACCACCGACCACCGAGCAGGGAGCGAGCAGGGCGCGTCGAGACAGCCGGGTTCCCCAACACCACAGGCCCTTATAGTAAATAGAGCAACGACTGTGGCTTTACTACAGCAGAAACGTCACTGAAGCGGTGTCGTTAGATGTCTAACGGCCTTTAGCGACCGATGTTTCTCGGACCCGAACGACGGTTGTCACAAAACACCCCAAACGCAAAGTTCCTGCGATACGAGGCGACCCATTGCTCCGAGCCCCGGCCCCGGCCGCTCTAACTCCGGCGACGTAGACGATCCGCAATGCGGTAAAAACCGGCCATCACAATAATAATGGAGGCCGTCATCACTATAAACACCGATGCACCACAAACGAAAAATATACCCCGCGGCCGACCCACGGTGATCCCCCGATGCCACCGCAGGCCTTGTTCCGGCGGAGGGACACTCACCATCGTAGATTAACTTGGATTATCTGGAGCTACACTAAAAAATCACAGACTACGCCGCAAAAGCGACCGCACAGACCGACGTTTGCAACGATACTGCCGCCCTCTCGCGCGAGCGGGCGCGCCGGGAAACTCGCGACCGTGCGCCGCGCGAATCGTTCGGAATCGTTCAATCGAGTAGCCGCACTCTCATGACCGTTCTCGACTCTCACTCGGTTGTGTTTCGATTCAATGCACGTTTCGAACGTCCAAGTCCATGTCTCGGGACGCACGCCAAGGGATTAGATTTGAGCCGCAAAGGATAGTCGGTTTTATATCGGGCGGGTGCGGCGGCGTGGAGCTACGGGCGGCGCGCGCCGATTGGCCACCGCGCACCTGCAATGCGTCACTGCGGGTCGCGGCGGTCGGCGCGCGCGGCGTCGGCAGCGGCGGGCGACACCCGCTGCCCCAGTTGCCGCGCCCGCCGCCGCCCGCCCGCCACCGCGCGCCCTGACTGCGCAGGCCTCCGAAGCTGACATGGCATTGCGTCTATGCATTATATCTATTATGTATGATTCGTTTGATTGCAGCTAATGTATCATAATATGTCGTACAGGGTTGGCCGTAGGGACAAATTACCGTTAAGAGAAGACCATGCTTTTCTCTTTAGAATACCATAATAAAGGATTCATATACTAGTAACCTTGACAGAGACTAGTGAACGTAACGAACGCTAGTGTGATCAAGAATTTAGAATAAATAAATAATAATTTATTTAGCCCTCGTACTATGTTATAGTAACATTATTTACTTGCTTTTTAATATAGATAGATTTACCATATTTAGGACAAAATTTTATTAGTTAAAATTTATGGTGCTGGATTTGACCTAGAAAAACTCTTTAATAAATTGAACTCAACTATTGCATTTGTGCTCGTTATTAAATTATTTAATTACGGAAAATAGCTACTTATCATGCATTTTAGATTCAACATATTTAATTTCCTTTTTAATATAAATTTATTAATATTTAAATTCGCCATGTGTTTACCTACCTACAATTCATTGCTGTTAAATATAGTCATTATAAATATAAAAAAATAATTCTTTAACGATTTTACTTAAAATCGATATTTATCGATTCCTTTTAAATTATCTGTTAACTGCCAATAATAATGACATGCGTAATAGATGGCGCTGTTTACTCATTATTGTTCTAAGTCTTAAAAATTTTAAACTATTTACGAATTTCAAGATAAAACCTTCAACATAATAATATAACTGAGTAAAAGTAAATGGTAATAATATGTACATATGTACATCTCTATCTATAATAAAATCATAACGGTGCGGAAGAAAATTGTTATTGGAGGTATTTATTAATATAATAGAACCCAAATCAATGGTTCTTAAAATTTTTGTCTGTTTGTCTGTGCGCTTGTTCACTTTACTGATTTAGATGCAGTTTTCATTATTCGACTTTGGCAGGCATCGCTTAACATTTAGCGTTTGCATTTTACTATAGTCGGTTTATAAATAAAATAGTTATATCAATTTTATATATGTTGTTCGACAAAATTATTTTTTGCTAAGAGTTATTTCATACATAGAAAAAAATATGAGTGTATGATGAAAAAACACCGAGATTTACATAATTAAATAAACAAAAAAATCGGAAAATTTTAACTTTTTTTAAGTTTCTAAAATTATAATAGATATTATATAATTATAAAATAAGTACAAGACCTTCAGTGTGCGAGTTCGACAATGGGCTGTTTTTTTTTAGCGACTCGGTACAGTCATGTACTCCTATACGAATGCTTATTATATTATCTTAAGTCTGTATTATTACCAACTGTCCGTATATAGTATCATTAGTAGTATCATTCATCTTGTTTAAATCATGATCAACATTTTTTTTATTTACCGAGTCTGCAGGATTTTGGAAAGACGAAAGAAGGTCTGACAAGTCCCTCCGATCTCTTATTTGCGATATACATATTTCCAGTGGGGAAATTGTTCAAACATAATATAAACGTAATCGCGTTCAGTTATTAACTGGGCCACGAACATGACATATATTCACGCATAGCAGGCAGGGTAGGCACTAGGCAGAGAGATGATAGAGTTCATACACTCCGTACCGTCCGTACACTTACATATAAATATTATATACAGTGTTCGATCCATTTTATAAGTAGTTACTTATTTATAAATGTATAAAAATTATCCCTTTGTATAATAAAGTAATATTATATTTTGTATTGAAATGAAATATTTCGTGATTACGAAATCTAAACGCTTATCAAAAGTACTATGAACTTTTAAATTAATTGCGTGCAGAGTTAGATATTATGACAATTTAAAATAATATTTTATAATAAATATACATATCTTAGATACTACAATGGGGTAAAGAGAATCGAATCGCTGTAATTGCATTACATAAAGTTGGTATGGAGACACATACATTTAAATCCTTCATACGCTTGGTATTAGTGAAATGTTTGTGTATCAGGCTATTGATAGGTAAAATAAAACTTTCTCTGTTTGATACAGAAGAAGACCTGGCCGTCCACGTAGTGTTCGTACGAAAAAGGCGATCAAAGCAATAAGGGAAAGAATTCGAACGATCTTTTGCTTTCCAATTCCTGTCCGGGAGATGAAGATAGCACCTAGAACCATGTCACGTATTTTAAAAGATGACTTACTAATTGCAGCCTATAAGAGATGCACTGGTCATTTCTTAACTAATAATTTAAAAAAGAATACGCAAAGGGACATCACAGAATAAAATTATTTACGATTGAGATTTTTTTATAATTAAGCAATATTTTAAGAAGCAAAATGTCCGTATTTATACTGAAAGCTTTTTTTAAAGCTTCCCAATTAGTCAACAGAGTACAACGTTGCTAGCCGACTTTAGTGTGTTTGGCGGGTTGGGCACAAGTGTATCAAGATCCAGCCTTGAGACGATAGTTAAGTCCCTTAACAACACCATATTCAATTATCAATAATGGTCCTTATAGCAAGACTTGGCATAGGGTCATAAAGCTCGATTCACACCCAATCTTGGTTAGAAACGAATGTTCCGAAACTTCATCAGAGTTGAAGAATCGCCTTCATCTAGTCCTGATCTTAATTCACTGGATTATGATTGATTTATAGTTTACGGATTCAGTTTGAGGAAGTAAGGCTTGCTATAAACGCCATGATAATTTGGAGTCCCTAAAACAATCCATAAAAATGAAGAATTTTCCCATAGAGAAAGTGCGTGCTGCTATTGGTAATTGGCCTCAACGTTTAAAGGATTGTATTGCAGCCAATTGAGACTAATTCGAATAAGCTTTATATATTGTTAATGGTTTCATATTAATGTATTAAACTATATTGCAATAGTAATAAATGTAAGTACAATAAAAGAAATGTTTTCATTTTCTAATAATATTTATGGGAAGACCTAAGTATATTGCTTAAAAATGAAGCTTAATGAAACTAAAATATGAATATTTATAAATTTTCATTCTTTTTTTACGAAACGCATGGTAAAAGCAGTGGCAAAAGGTACCAGCATTATACTTTTTTTCAATCATTAAAGTATATATCCTATTGGGTGTTGAGTTGCTTAATACAACGTCGGCTTTTAACCAAATGGGCCGAGGAAACGACTTTATTTTAAACTAGCAACTTTATCGAAAAGTTGAAGGTCATGTAATATAGCCCAAGTAAACTAGCGTTCCTCGATAAATGGACTATCAAACACAAATCATTTTCCATTTGGAAGCAGTTCCTGAGTTTAGCGCGTTCAACCAAACTAAATCTTTAGCTTTATCAGCTTAAGGTTGTGTCTCGCACACAGCAAATTTAAATTTTAGTTTTATAATATTAGTTTTAGAATATACACTACAAAGGTACAAGTCTCTTCTCGTCTGTGAAATTCTCCTCAAATATTATATCGCCCTATGCGTATCGTTTCAACCAATTGTAATACAATTGTAATATACGGCATATATATTGAAATTCCTTACTTTTCGGCGATAATTATCAATAGACGCTCAATAGAGCGTCTTAAATTCCAATATGAAAGTTATTAGCCATATGCGGCACAGCATCTAACTGTAATTGACAGTTATGGGTTTGATTTTCAATTTTTGGTAAGGAGCTATTTTCACTGTCGTGCTTTCGTAAGAAGATAAACCGTAGTTTTTGTACGATTGAGTCAGCCATCCAACAAGCACAGTCTTAATATAAGGTTCCCCCTGTTCACTTTTTATACGAGTATAAAAAGTATATGGTACAAAAAGTATACTAGTATAAAAAGTGTATGGACTAACAAGTATACATTTTGATATATTATTATTTTATTATATATCTACGTTTCGTAAATATTTCTGTTTTTAGGGTTCCGAACCTTTTAAGGAAATAGGGAACCCTAATAAGATCACTTCGTTGTCTGTCTGTCTGTCTATCTGCCATGCAACTCAGGAACGCTTGGAGATATTGACTTGAAATTCAATTCATGCACTCAGATCTACGGTCTAATTATTTCCTAAAAAAACATAATTCTTCATTTACTTAAAAAAAGACCGTTTATATCGCAAAACACGCGTATTTCGACACTATAATGGAAATCAAAATTCATAGGGTACTTCCGATAGACCTAGAATTATTAAT
This sequence comes from Heliconius erato x Heliconius himera, assembly GCA_013421005.1. Taxonomy (NCBI): domain Eukaryota; kingdom Metazoa; phylum Arthropoda; class Insecta; order Lepidoptera; family Nymphalidae; genus Heliconius; species Heliconius erato x Heliconius himera. The sequence goes on from JAATLQ010038641.1 coordinate 25,123, forward strand.
CAAAAACCACTGTCTTTTGAAAATGACGACAAATGACTTTGACTTCTTTATAGCATTTGAAATGTCACTTTAGGTTTTTGTATAATTTTTTTTTTTGTATCCTATAACTTGTTATAATTATAACTTATTACTATTGTAATGAAAGTAACACAGAATATTTGAATACATTTTAAAGTGTTATTTATATTTCTTTAGGTTCACGTTGTGAGTGAGTCACTCTGCCTATCCCCAACATAGTAATGTTGGGGATAGGCAGAGAGAACCTGGGAATCTGGTTTTTTTGTTCATGGAAAAGACAAGGCAAACGAGCGTTCGGGTCACCTGATGATAAGTGATCACCGCCGCCCACGACCCCATGCAACACCAGAGGAGTTACAAGTGCGTAGCCGGCTTTTAAGGTGGAGATAGACGCGCTTTTTAAAGCTGTTGAGGTATTACACCAGAATTAAAATTTTTTGAAAATATGTTTGTACACACGCTATATCAGCATCCTTATTTATTCGCTACAAATGCAATTGTGAAGGTATTTTCCGCTACTGTTTTATAGCATATAAATAACAAAATTAATATATATTATAAATGAGTTGAATATTAGGTCTCGTCTCATTAGCATCGTCGCGCAGCCCTAGCCCACATACTCATGTCCTATCGACCTGGAAACACTGCCGCGGATAGGCATTCCACTGTTCCGTGGCGCGTGGAAGGAAGTTCCTACGAAACCGCACAGTAGTGGAGTGCCACTTATCTAGGTGGTGTGGATGATATTTAAGCTTGTGACGTATTGTGCGGTTAGAAGGCGGCAAGTACAACATGTCAAGCAGTTTTTCAGAACACTCCCCGTGATAAATGCGGTAGAGAACGCACAGCGAGGAGATCAATGGGTCCCCAATGATTCGAACAGCTCTATGTTGTATGCGATCAAATGATTCAAGTAGATACTGGGATGCACCAGCCCAGAGATGGGAACAGTACTCCATATGAGGCTGGGCCCTATATAGGCCCAATGGGTGTTTTGGTATAAAGTACCGTGTCGCTCTGCTTATGACCCCCAGTTTCTTCGAGGTCAACTTGGCCTTGCTTTCTAGATGATTGTGATACTGGCAGTCTCTCGAAACATTATTATTGCGGCTATAAGGGGGGTGTTTTGAAAGACTGGCGATACGACAAATGGGATTTTTTAGTGGTTAACGCGCAAACTTGTATCTTCAGGGGTTTTTGGATTGAACCAAGTTCCTTCTACCTCATACCACATTTTCGAAAGGTTGCCTCAACAGAAGACACAAGTTCAAGAAGACAATTTCGGCACTGGTCGACGTTGTTCCGAGAAAGACTTTCGCGGCCGTATTAAACAGAGTCCACTGTGCGATCATCTGCATAGCAATGAATGCTAGAATCCTCTAGCATGTCACTGACATGCAGAAGATACAGAATAGGGGACAGCAAACAGTCTTGGGGGACGCCAGCGTTGACGGGCATGTATTCCGAGCAAAAACCGTCAACAGTGACCTTGACGCTGCGCCCAGTAAGAAACCTGTTATTATATTTAAAGAATTATGTTCGGCAATTTTGCCATAAATAACTGCTTAATTGTTATAACTGAATATTTACTTTTCAATATAGATATTGTTTTTAAAATTACATTATTTTTAATGATTCATAAATAAGAAGGTTATACCATTTTAAAGAATGTTGTTTGATAAAATTAATATAGATAATTGTTTTATTAAATTAGCTTGATAATTAATTTCATTCAAAATTCATTTTAGTAAATAAAAAAATGTGTAGTTCAGCGGGCGAAGCCGTGACCGAGGTCGCTATGTAATAACAAGATTATCACCTGATTGCGAGATAAGCTGACCATTGTGTATTAACGGATTGTGTCGGGTAATCATTTATATGTTTAATTGACATATATATATAATTCTCTTTAGTTCTTTTTCCATACCAGTGTCTGTCAGTGTCTGATTGTGATACGTGATGGATGTAGGTTCGACTCACTTTAGGAGGAAAGTATATGACTAAAATATTTTTGTCTTCCCTCTGGTGCAACAACGTGACATTGTGTTTATTTTCCATAAAAAAGATGGTATTATTAGAACTTCCTGGGAATCTCCTAGAACGAAGAAATCAAACTAACGAAAAAAAACAATATTACAAGAAATACCAGTTTGTTTAAGGGTTGATTCCCATTATACAATGGTCATTATATTGACAAAACTTTATTTGGAACTAACATATAGAAATTAAAAATTTAAAAGACAGCAACTTTGCATATTATTTTTTTCTAAAAGACGTATTTAGTTTTAGTTATGATATTAGACTATGAAATAAAACAAGAAAACTGCAACACTGTATTAATTAACATTGATTAGTAACTTTAATAAATTATCTAATTAGCAGAGGCCTGTCGTCGAGCATGGGAATAAGCGCGCGACAGTAAGCGTGACAGGTTCAGGTTTTTTTAATTTTATCGCTCTCTTTTAATATTTTTAAGCCTCTTCATCTGGTAAAGAGCCAAAGTGGGGCGTTGAATTCCGCCACTCAACACGCAATGCCATGCCAGAATTCGGAAAGTAGGGAACGAAAGTGTCTTAACACTAGGTTCCTAGGCTTTCTCTGCCTACCCTGCTATGTGTAGAATACAGCGCATAGCTAAAACCTAATTTTAACAAATTAATAAAAAAATATTTAAATAATTTATTTCGACCAAAATTCATGGGCTCCCCTATTTTCTTTAAGGCTATTGTTGAGGTTCTTATAAGCGATCATAAAAAATGTGATGAAACAAAACTAAACATTTATTTAATAAAGTTTTTATGGTAGTTTTGTGGTTTGTTTAGAGGTTGGTTCTCATTATATAATGTAGTTATATTTAGATAAATTTAAATTAAATTAGTGTTGCATTAAATCGATATCAAGAGGCGCGCCAGCGTGTCCATCCAAGGTAAGAAGTTAGAAATGCGCAATATGAATTTAACACAAACTATTTCAAGCTACTACTCTAACCTACCTTCATAACTCCTAAGCCAATTAGTTTATATACATAAAATTTAGCACATTTGAATTATTTAACTAAAACGTTTATTTATTTAATGTTAAGAAACCCGCATTTTTCTGATTGACTCATTTACTCATCAAAAACCTAATCTACTTCTAGGTGAACTAGAAACTACTCGCTGGAGGTGTTTCCAGCCCGGGCATCATAACGTCGTGCGACACCTTAGCTGATCCCTAATCAGTCAGACAGATCAGACATCCAGCTCGAGTAGACTCGCAGGTTGCTCCCACGCACTATTCTAAGCAGGCCGCCGAGGGTGACCCACCATCCTACCGGCTCGAAGAATCATTGGCTTCTGTAACCTCGGCCTGTGGCAGTCAAGGAGGAGCATCGTGAGGTTTTAGTGAGTATTGTAGACGGCCTACATCTGCCGGTCCATGAGTCCCATATAACTCGCTCGAGTCCTCATTCTGGCGACGTACCCGTAACGGGGTTTCTTCAGGATAAAAAAAAATATAAACTAGAAATTGGAGATGTAGTACCAAGGTATATAAAGTGTACAATAATATATACCGGAAAAAGTTTGAAAATTAATAATTATTTATAATTACTATCACGAAAGAAAAAAGTTTAGTATGAAAATCAGATGAAAAAACGTAGGGACACGAGTACTAGGATTAAAAAAATTATAAAGAGTTCATCAATAATAGTAATAATTTCTTTTCAAAAAGTTATGGTAACAAAAGTATAAATGTGAAATGAAATATAGTAATATAGTGAAATGAAAGCCAACTTAGATGTTAATAGTGATGTAAGATTGACATGCTTAAAATATGTCTCTCCTTCCTTCCTTTCTACCCTCATATAATAATATATAAAATTCTTTAAAAGACAATATAAATAAGTAAGTAATAAGTATTTAAAAAAATAAACCTTATTCAATATTTGTATTTTATTAAAGCAAAATTTTATCCTGTAAGTTAATATTTAAGAAGGTTATAAAAATAGATAACCTTAATCCCAAGATGCTCTTACATCAGACTCTAGGCTCGACTGAAGGCCCAATACCAAGTAAGCCGCTTCAAATGGCTGAGCATAGGTACTACGTATCGGATTAAGGCTTATATTCCATATGGTTTTTAAATATGAAACATCCAAAATATATATATAATGTTAGTCATGTTGAAAATGATATAATGTTACGTATTAAAAAAGGCATCATGCTATTGCCATTCGAAGAAATGAATTTAATATTTTAATTTCCTCGCTCTGGTAACGGAGCATAGATCGGCGTTAAGTTCCGCCGCTTAACAAGTAATATCTCCAGAATTCAGCGAAGAGCTAGAAACAGAATTGACTTAAGGGAACAGAGTGTCTTAATACTAGGTTCCGCCTGCCTACCCTGCTATGTGTGGGATACAGTGTAAAGCTATGAAAATAAAAAAATCTGCAGTTATATGATAATTAAAATTCAAATACTATTATAAAATTCATGGATTAATGCTATTAAAATAAGGATTGTTTTTAATTCATAGAAATTTTTAAACTTTTATTATTTGTGGTATAGGTAACATGAAAGAAGGTGTGTTCAGTTGCCACTCCTTTGTTAATTTACAGGTTCAGGTCTAGTACGTAGACACCTCACTTAACTATTATGTAGGTAACATAATAGTTAAACTAGCCATAAAATATCTATAGGATAAATAGAAAAAAAAAATAGTAAAATCAAGTGACTAAATTAAATGTTGTCTGTATGATTTTTTGACTTAAAAAAATACATTGTGTTAAAAACAATAGTATACATATTTGGAACAAACAAAATTAAATTTACGGAATAGTAGAATAGTAGTGTTAAAACACTACGTCAAGTAGTCCCGAACTCCCGTCCAATATTGGAGATATGTTTTGTTGAGTGTCGGAACTCGACTCTTAAGTCTCGTCTTGTTATTAGAGCGAGGAAATGAATATAATAGTTTCTGCGAGTGGAAATTGAAACCAAAACCATCGTGTTGACAGTCTGCAATCCGTCTTGCATTTATGCCACGAATGCCACGATGTCTCTAAAAAAAAATAAAAAAATGCAAGTTATTTTATTTTACAATATATGAAACGTACTGGAGTGCCAGTCTAAGCGATTAACTTTGTTAACACGGGATGACAGGGCGAGTGGAGCTAATGTAAGGGACTGAAAGCAAAAACCCGATAAATGTTGTATTAATGACATGCTTGTTTCTGCTTAAGCCAACATGATTGACAAAGAGGCGAGTAATGGCAATTTCCAAAATTCTATTATTCCCAGACAGTTTTAACATTATCTAAAATTTGTATCGTAAAGTAAGCTCCATCCTGGAGCAGGGGCACAAGCGTGCGACTGTAAACGCGAAAGGTGTGGGTTCGATTGCTACTCAAGGAAATGAAATATTTAATACTTTCATTTCTTTGCTCCGGTAACGAGGCAAAGCGGGGCGTTGGCTTCCGACTTCCGCCACTCAACACGCAATTCCTCCAGAATTCGGCGAAAAAGAGGAACGGAACTATCTTAATGGGAGCGGACTGTCTTTGCACTAGGTTCCCAGTTTCCAGGGGGAAAATGGTTACCCTGCCCTGTACAGGATACAGCGTGAAGCTAAAAAAATGTAAGCTCTTGTTGATGTTGGGTGGAATTCCACTCTAAGTATTTCTCCCACCGAATAGACAAAGAGTAACGTTGGCTTCTGGCAAAATGCAAGCTTTTTATAATATGGGAAAGTTATGTGAGCTGAAAGTTTCCGTAAAGGTGATCTCTGCGCCTCATTGAAACGCGCTCACCTTGAAATATCATGTCTATGCTTGCTAATATTATAAAGCTGAAGAGTTTTATCTATATTTAATGCCATAAAGATAGCTATAATTATGGAACCCAACGGAAACAGAACGCATTTTGTCTCTCCAGATAAAAAACTATAATATAAGTTTTTCACGTACTAGTATCGTATATTTTTATGACTGCTACTCATACAAATACTGATATAGCTATAATCCATAGTCAGGCGCCGACAGCATGATGAATGAAATTTTAAACACACAAGTCACGATTTATTGTGCGTTTTTAAAAATGAAGGAAGTTTTCAAAGCAATCATGTTGTTTCCCCCAATTTCCTTGACTTAACACGCTACGGGCTACGAGCTACGATCTATACATTGGGATGGTAGATTAGTTTTGATGATTTTGCTATTTAATCGTATTTATATATCTTTATATATTTTAAAAAATATATATCACCTTAACGTTGTAATCCGCACACAGCAGGGTATGCAGAGGGAGCTTAGTATTAAGACACTCCGTTCTCCACTTTTCGCCGAATTCTGGAGGCATTGCGTGTTGAGTGGCGAAACTCAACGGCACGCTTTGCCTAGACACCGCGACGAAATGAAAATATAAATATTTCATTTCCTCAACAGCATTCTAATCAACCTGTACTCACTCACTTATACTCAATCTGTACCTACGTATTGAGGTACGAGAGTCCCCCAAACTCCGAATCTGAGGAGGTGATGGTGTCCACAGAGCTTATTGACATTGGCAATTGGTCTCCATCCAAAGCAACAAAATCTGCCCGCTCTTCGCTCTCCTTTCCACTACTTACCTGTTCCATCTTCTGGCGATATATACTGCTGTGTTTTCAAAAGATTTTACCACTTTAACACACACAAACACTTTAAGATTAAAATTACAATATAATTTTATCTAAAAGACATTCTTTTACAGAATGTGGATTTTTTTAAAAACTTATTTGAGTTTACGAATTACAAGAATGCAATGACACTTCGCGGTAAAGTATAGGCCCCCCTCTGATGCCAGAAATGTAAGGTATACCTTATATTCGTTTAGGAATCAAGGTTGAATTGTTTTATTTCTATAGAATCATTAGAATTGGTTTTTCATTTCATTGCTGTGTTTTCGAAGGCGTATAATAGATATTATATATTGTGCAATATGTAAGAGATGCAAGCAAGTTAAAAGTGGATGTCAGTGTAGTCATAAGTAGGCGAAAATTGATTTGTAGGAATTAAAGACAAAAGTGGATATAGGTACGATTCGATTCATTTGAGGCCTTCAAGGGTAGTTTGAGGAGTTTGGTTAGGTTCTGATTATGGGATCCAGTGGAAGTCGGTGTTTTTTTGTTAAAAAATATAATAAAAATTATAAAACGTTATTTATATTGACCCACGCATTTGAAAAAAATCTTCATCGTGCATCTGGTTTTTTGGGCACAGGACATAAGATGTTGTCATATATATATGTTTAACAATTACATCCTTTCACTTCTGCTGCTGAATCCATAATACGTTACGAATTCGTTTTAACTTCCAAAACAGAAGTTATGAAATGGAATCCATAACTTCTGTTAACGTTGTCATGGCGCAGCGGCACATCATCTGACTGTAAAGTTCTGGTAACAAAACAAAGCGTTTAAAAAAAAAGCGTGTAAGTTCCACCACTCATTACCCTACCCTAAATATGACAAAAAGTAGGGAACGGAGTGTTATAACACCAGGCTCTCTCGCCATCCCCTGGTATATGCAGGTTTCTAATAAGTTAAAAGTACTTCTGTTATTAATATAACGAATCATCAACTACATGAACAAAATATTATATCAGTCAATAAGTGAATTCGTAGAGTATAGCAGCATGCAAACACCTCGTAGTTGCATCCGGCGATCATTTCCGGTGACCTTATTAGCATTTACTCTTTATATATTTATTAAGGAAATTTGAACGGAAATGTATATTAAATTGCTATTTAAATATTTATTTTAGCTTATCAAACCTTGCTCTTGATTTTTATTCTCTGGATTCATTAGATTGGGCTCTCCAGGATAAGTTATGAACAACACAATCAAACTTATTCCTGCATATCAGAATAATCAGAGGAAAAAGAGTGTTAAGACACTTTATTTTCTGTCCTGTATTTAAAACATTGTATGTCGAGTAGTGGACCTGAACACTGCATTTTATGTACCTGGATACAGAAATGAAAATAATTTAAATATAATCGTTACCCCGAGTAGAGTTTAAACCCATAACCATTACGCTTATAGTCAAATATTGTCTTACTGTGCCACAACGGTAACGGTAAAAAATAATAGGGGATATAAGCAAAGGTACTGAAAATAAATTATAATGATCGAAAACTTTGGCATAAATATTTGAAACATTTATATAGACGATATGAATCTCGACATTAGGCGATATTTATTATCGAGAATTCGCGTCTTTCGTTCACTTTCATTTTCTGTATTTACAGTACATGCGCGGAAATCACAGTCATAAAGAATAGAGGCTTTGCCTGTGAATGTCACAAGGTCGTACGTTCCATCAATCTTCGGGGCGCCAAAAATACTGTAATGTGGAACAAAAAACGTATTGTTCTATTTGCAAGGGCAGCCTTAATGTTGATATGTAATGTATGTTTGAAGATAGAGAACCTGAGGTTTGTAGAGGACATTTGAAATTATCACAGTACTGTTCGTATTATATGGATATTTGGATATGGATTTCGATTTTGATATTATATGGATATTCGATTTTGGTATTATGTGGATATTTAAATATATATTTTAAATAATTATAAGAAAGATAATCAGAAAGAGATATGCAGAAAACGTAGAATTTGTCACTTCGTTCTCTCTGGAAACCCCACTACTCTCACACCTTTCCTTTCGTCAGGGATGAAGCTAAGGAAAAATCATTCATGAAAACAACAACAAGAAATTATTTTGGATTGTTTATATACGAGAAATTATAAGCCCTAGTATGCAAAATGGTAGCTGTACTCATTTTTATCATTCGCTTATCAATATTCAAATCATTCATCAATACTTTTCAAAATTGATAAATTTTACGATTATAACCAGAATTACTAAGAAACCATAGGATGTATTGGTTTCGTTAAAAATAAGAATTGTTTTTGTTAACCTACTATAACTAAGTTCGATGGAACTTAATCAAGAAGTACCTATAGCTTGCGTGTCAATCTTTCATCATATTAATGCTAAGTAGAATAATATTATAATTATTTTTATATATTGCAGTACAAATATTATTTTAACTAAAATTATGTGAACTCAGACGAGTTTTTTAGACAAAAACTGTATGCATGCATTTTTACGTGACTCACACAATGTGCAGTATAAATAAAAGTTATGTTACATATTTTCTTTTCTTTGTTTTTTCAGATTCTCTTGGAGTTCAGAGAAAATATAAAATAAATCGCTCCGTTCTCAGTTTTTAAAATTTTAGTAAAATAAAAACATATAAACGAGTACAAGATATGTATGTGTTTTATATACGAGTATAGAATACATTAGGTTTTACGTCGCCCGTAAACATATATTCTTTCTTGCATTTTAACATAAAATTATGTACATTTAAAAAAAAATAAAGGTCAGCCTCCATGAATTTATTTCTAAATCAACCTGTAGAAAAGGGTGAAAGTATAAGACAAAAATATGCAAATAAAAGAGAGTTGAGGTGTAAAGTTAAATAAACAAAAGAAATAATAAATAATAATTATTATTTCCTAAGCTTAGGTCAGTCGTGGCGCACAAAGTGTTTGGTTCGATCCCATTCGAAGAAATGAAATATTTATTTAAATCTATATTTCCATTCCATCCCGCTTTCCGCCGAATTGTGGAGGCATTGCGTGTTGAGTTCCGTCACTCTACACCCAATGCCTTCAGAACTCGGCAAAAAGTGGAGAACGGATTGTTTTAACACTAGGTTGCCTCTGCCTTCTCTGCTGTGTGGAAAAGCGCAAACTTGTGTCTTAGAGGGTTAAACTGAAACAAGTTCTAGGTCGAATGATATGCAAGACATGAAATAGCCTGTTGGTCATAACCAAATATTAACATTTCATTTTAAAGCGAAACTAAACCGGTAAGGAGTTCATTCAGAAAGCAATTAAGAGGGTGTTCATTTATTATCCAGAGTTCTTGAATACCAATGGCCCTCGTATCGTTTATTGCCTAATTTGTAAAACTGAGCGCTTCTTACTACATAATTGGTTTAGCTTTTTACTATATTGGTTCAGAGTCTTGCTGCCTTATTTATATATTTTGTGTTTGACTTGTACACGACGTGGCCGTTAAATGAGAAAATGGCGTTTTTTCCCTTTCCCTTAGTAATTGCTAGAAATCTTCTCTTAGTGCTTGATTTTTTTCTCTCTTATTGCTACTTAGTTCTGTATTTCCTAACCTACATGTACATGACAAATTTTACTTTCTAAGTCAAGTCGTTTCGTCGGTGCGCTGCACGCTAGTCACTCAGTAACGGAACACTTTTTTTATAAGGTATATAACGATACGTAATATTATTTATTATATACTTTAAATATTGATTAAATAGTCTTATATATGAACATACTTGTTTGAAACAAATAAAGAAGTAAAAACGGGGGTACCCGTAGCCGTAATTTTGTAAAATTCAATTTGCTGCTCACGAGAAACTTACAAATGTTTTATACTTTAGAAGGTTTAGGTTTTCTTTCTTATTTTTTTGCAAATTGCACTGGACTATTTTCCAGTTTATGCAGTCGTCCAGTTCCACTGGTTGCAAGAAGAAGTTCTCCTGGTTTTTATTTCTTACATGTCTTAATAACGAATGTATAAAGATTTCAGCTATTACTATTACTTATAAAAATAACAATAAATTAATATTTACATACAGAATGTCGAAAGCTGGTAAAAAAAACATAAAACATTAAAAAAGCGATAGATCAAACGACAAGTATCGTGCAGTACGATGTTATCATAGTAATTATCACGTAGCGGAGCGAAGGCTGGCAAGTGCTCGCAGTTGGCCGGCTTCCGATGCGGCGGACTGCGATACAGCCGTTTCATATAATATGTACCTATATAACTTACCTACAGTTTATGTAGAAAAGATGTATCTTATAAAGATTTTTTTTTAGCTTAATACTTTATCCCGCATATGCATAAGGGTAGGCAGAGACAATGTAATGCTAAGACACTTTTAATTTTAATTCCTAACTTTTCGGTCAATTTTCGAGACATCTCGTGTCGTTTGTAAAATAACAGATCGGGCTCGCCCACCGAGGCTTCCGTGAAAAATTGGAGATCTCTGGGAGGGAAAATCTGATACCTCATTGAACTAGCGGCTTTAATACCAAATTTTGCCCTCTTTAAGGCTATTATTTTTTTACTATTAAACAACAAATGTATAGTTTTCAGGTCAACCGGTCAACTGGAAGTATCATATTAATATTGCCTTTTTTGCGATATTCACGGCCATATGTTTTTTTTAATTAATGTAGAAATCATGGGGCCGTAGATCCGAATATCCTATTCAGATGGTTTGAATTTCAACTCGATATCTCCAAGCATTCCTGAGATAAAGGCTTTTGACAGACAGACAGACAGATGGACAACAAAGTGATCTTATAAGGGTTCCTTATTACCTTAAAAAGTACGAAACTCTAAAAATGGAACACGTTTGCTGTGAGTTTGAATACTTGTTAGGCAAGATCGTACTGCTCGTTACCTCAAATACAGTGCAGTTGCAGTGATACGGCTTAGAATAGTTAGGTTGATTTATACATTCAGATGCTTACTCATTTCTCTACTTGTATTGTACAAAATATCATATTTAGGTCATGCCACATTCTCGAAGTGGGCATCGAATCTCCCACCATCGTGTATACGGTCAGACAACTCAACGTTGTATTTGATAAACAAAAAATATTCAAATGCTAATATATATCGCATAAGTTATGGCATAAGTGAGCTTTGCGGATGTAAATCTTAATGATCTCTGTGATGCAGTGCCAACAACCAAGTAATTTGGCGGCCTCGATCTTGCATCATCTTATCAGCTTAATAAGCATAATGAAGTGGAACTGACGCCGTCATGGCGCATGTTTGTATATACGTGGCTGTAAGTTCAAAGTGGGAAATTCTAAGGGGGAAATGTATATATATTGAACTAGAGGGCACGCGCGGCTTCGCCCGCTTATTAGGAGTGAATTCTAAAAAAACCACTAAACACGTGTTCAATAAAATAATTTAAACAGTTTGAATTTAAATTTTTATAAAAATCGGTGGCGATTTAAAGATTTTTCCATATAAACTTTCAACCCCTTATTTGAACCCTTAGGGGGTGAATTCTTAAAAACCATGAAACACGTGTTCAATGAAATATTTTTAAGAGTCTGAATTTCAAATTTTATAAAAATCAGTACAGATTAATTTTTTTTCCATATAAACTTTTAACCCCTATTTCATCCCTTTAGGGTTAAAATTTTTCAAATTCCCTTCTTAGTGGATGTCCAGAATATAAAAATAAACATCTGCCGAAATGTCACGTTTCTACCATCAGCGGTTACGGCTCTGCGTGCGTCTTACCTCAGTCAGTCAGCTCAAGTCCTTTTATATATATAGATGTTGTTTTATTGCATGTTGTTTTATTGCATTGTGGTGTTGTATAGTGTTTAACTGTAAACGCCATGGTTGTGGCTTCGATTCCCACTCGGAGGAATGTCTATATCTAAATTACTTTTATTTACGTGCTGTGGATCACACAGCACAGTGTTGTAGGTTGATGGTAGGGATGCATATTCTACAGTTTTTATTTATATATGTATACTAGATGATATGTGTTAACTTGCTATATTTACTTATCTGTAATATTCCATAGCAAGTAAGCTATGGAAACATTGTTATTTGATAGACATCCATATTTGAAACTAAATAATATATTTTATTATTTTACAGTTGTGAAATGTAGATTTAATAAAATACATTATACGAACTACAGTATTCTTTACATCATTCAATACAAAAGATGATACTTAAAAATACTTTATAGTATAAAGCAACCCTTTATAGAATATATTTCTATGTTGTGTATTATGAAAATGAAATCGTCAGTAGTTTTCTTAATATTTACTATTTAATTTTTCAACATAAAATTCGGCTTAAGATGTCAACTCTCTTATTTTTGGCTGTTAAGCTATTCTAATTTAAAAATACGTTTTTCATTCTATGTATTCATAATTAATTTTTCTTCTGTTAACATTCATTTGGAGCAATTAAAATTTTCCTTAACCTAAATTAGTGGTATGATTTTTTTAAAGCCTTGAGCATTATTTTAAGTCACGCAATTATTATTGATTATGTCTATGGTTTCATAAAAAATATAGTATTTCGTTTAGTCTCAAATCACGTATCATTTATCATACAGATACATATATACATATATGCCTTATGTGTGACTTTGCAATGGTGTCAGAAAAATTTTAATCAAATCAGCTTCACGTTGTATCCCGCATACAGCAGGATAGGCAGAGGGAACCTAGTGTTAAGACACCCCGTTGCCCACTTACCGCCTAATTTTTCGAGGTATTGTATGTTGAGTGGCGGAACTCACCGCCGGTCTTTGCCTGGCCAGAAGGAAGGAATGATTAAAATTCATTATTTATGTGCATCAGACCCAAACCGTCGCATTTACACTCACACGATGTCCCGCTGCGCCATAATGGCCTCAACTATAACGTATTATGACTAATTATCTTGAATTACATATCAATTATTTTATATTTACAATTAACCATATACATATTTTAAGCTTATATTCGTGGGCAACATGAGTGTCGTAATGAGAACGGAGAGTCTTATCACTAGGTACCTGGGTTCCCTCTGCCTACCCTGCTATAAGCACAACACAGCGTGAAGCTAGAAAAATAATCCAAATATACTTTACACACAAATACATGCCTATCTAATATCTGTATCATATAAAACATCCCAACTATGACAGTATCACAATCCACGAGCATGATGAAGTACATTAGATGAATTAATGCGGATGGCAGTCCCGCTACGACGCGACGCCATCCACGAGACGGCAATGCCGGCTCGCATAGCTAAGTAGGCTTCGCCGAGTGGCCGATGAATAGCTTGTATGTTACATAAATACATTGTATGTATGTATGTATGTTTGTGTGGCTTTTAACAAGTATTTTTCTATTAAAATTAAGATATTTTTTTTGGCCTTTTAAGGAAGCCGTTTTTTTGCCGTGTTTTTAAACAATAGTACGAAAATCGTCGTGCGCGATTTCAACTCGCATTTCGCTGGTTTTTGTAAACGAAGTATATATTTTGTTATTGTCACTTTAAAAAAATATTTTTTAATAGACAAAAAAAATATGTTTTGATATTGTCGGAATTAGATTATATTTGAGTATAATCTATTTATAGGCTTCCAAGGATTTTTACTAGATTTAATGTAAGTGTATGTACGTTTGTCCACTTTCTCGGAAACTAAAAGTTATATCGAGATGATTTACAATTTAGGGAACAGTGCAAGTTTCACCAAAATCCTAGATTTTGAGACATGGCTATGGGGCCGTTCAAGTATTACGTAAGCACTGTAGGGGGGCGGGGGGGTCTTGGGTTTGCTTATTTTTGATGACATGGGGGTGGGGGGGTCTAGCTAGTAATTACGTAAGAAGAAAAGTTTTTCTTTCTGTAGGGTTAAAATTTTTCAAATTCCCTTCTTAGTGGATTTCCAAATATAAATCTGTCTAAATTTCATGTTTCTACTGCGGTTACGGTTGTGCGTGCGTCTTACCTCAGTGAATGGGAACAAGTCCTTTTATATATGTAGATACAAATAAAATATCAATAAAAAATACCTTAAAAAAATGTATATGCCAATGTTTACGTAAGCATTGGGGGAGGGGGTAAGAGGATTGCTTATTTTTGATGACATAGGGGAGGAGGGGGTCAATAATTGCAAAAAAACTGCTTACGTAATACTTGAACGGCCCCTATCCATGAGGAGCATATTTAATATACCTACTATAGTTTTTTAAAATGTATTACTAATAATTAGTAATAATATTCAAAAACTAAGAAAAGGCATGTAATCACTATATTATGATTATTCATGTACACGCTGTACTGTACGTAATACATAAAACGACTACCGCAGCGGAGACGCTAGTAACTTCAGTATGCCGTAGTGTCGAAGTTCTATTCACTTCAACCGTACTGGCTGCCAAATTCTCGCTTGGCAAGGACATTGGTAAACGACTATTTCATATATTAGAATATATTATTTATTTTTGTTTTATATTTCTAGATAAGACCGAATATATACGTTTAATAAAACTAGCTTAGCGCATTTTCATGCATATAGCAGGAGTCCGGACAGTTTTGGAGACATTGCGTGTTGAGTGGCGGACGTCTACGTCACATTTTGTGGCGTTGAGTTCCGCCTTATTTTTTACCAGTATGGAATTCCCACCCACAACTGTCGTATTTCCGGTTGGACTCTGTGCGGCAGCGCTAATACGGCCCGTAGATAATATAAATAAAATTATGTAATGTTATCATTGGTAAATTAAACCATTCCAACATTATCATTATTGTTATACTATAATATTTTAGATAGGACTAATACACGAGCTTTAATGAACTAAAAAATCATAAAAGAAATACTAGCACTGAAAAGAATTTCAAATTGACTCTTCATTTGGTAAAGAAGCAAGAAGTTATTTTGCATTTTCACTGTACTTTTGTGCAAGAATTGGGAAGCAAAGTTACATTCTTTGTCTTTGTAGACAGCTTCTCTACGGATTTAAATAATATTTTTCCTTGGTTAAGTTAGTAGATCGGAATTGGATGGTAAATTCGGGAGATGCACAAAGCCGAAAGAAACCCAGTCGATTGCGCGTCAGACTCGCCACCCAGGTATAGTACAACTTAGAAAGGTTGACCTAAGTCAGTATGCACGAATTTTGTATGAAATGAATTACAAATATAATGTAATGATTTTTTTTTCTGTGAGATATGTAAGTTCTCACTATTCAGTTCTCATTTCATAATTCCAGTTTTACGGGAAGTATTCTATAGGTTTTTATCACGCAGCGAATTTCGTCGACATCGGCAAAAATGAAGTAATGTTTTTTTGTGTTCTAAGGGAAATCTGATTTGATACTAATTTCAGCTTGATACCTCCACGTAATCTTGAGAACAATTGCCTTGGCAGACATTCTATCAGAAATCGATCATCCATAGACAGACACATAGTCAGACGGACGACAAAGCGATCATATATGCTTATATTCTATTCTTGGATTCAAGAATCGTAACTAATAAAAACTTAGTCAGAAATATATTAAGACAATGTAGCACAGGTGTCATATTTGATTAACGATATATATGTATATGCCAACGGAAATGTATGTAATCCGTTATTGTATACAATTCCTAGAAAATGTATATAATTTCTGAAATCACCCGGAGATGTGTGAAATAAATTATATTAAACACATATCTTAGGAAATCATTTAAATTCAATCAGCTTCACGCTCTATCCCGCACACAGTAAAGTAGGCAGAGGGAACCTATTGTTAAGATACTCCGTTTACTGACTAATTACTACTTACAGCCGAATTTTGGAGGCATTGTGTATTCAGTTGCGGAACTCTACCGCTTTGCCTCGACACCTGAGCAAAGAAATGGAAGTATATATACAAATAATTAAATATTTCATTTCCTCGAGTGGGAATCGAACCTTTACACTTTATGCAATAGGTATGCAGGATAAATGAAAAAAAAAACAATAAGTAATGTTAAACGCTGGCAGCGTTGACTCGTTACTTGATTTGTAACTGTAAACTGTGAGTCATGTTGTATTTCCCGCCCTTCACTCAACACCAGTCGACGAGTTATACTTACACATTTAGGTTAAAACAAAATTTATGATTCTGCCAGAATACGTAAGTTAGTGTAAGTTGAATTTTCCGTTCGAGAGAAAAATTCCGGCGTTGAGGTCCGCTGTACAATATAAGAGACAATATAGTCAAACTCTTTTTCTATGTGGAAACAGGCGTAAATCTTCTTTGTTTTATACAAGTAAATATTTTATTTAATACTTTCATATACAATACAATCTGCGCTTTACTTGAACAACTATTAATTTACATATTTAATATAATAACAAATTTCTATGAATTTAATACATTTATTTCAACATTCACGGGATTTTCAAGTACTTGCACATGAATACAATGTTTGGTTGACACGAAGTGAAATAATTGGAAAATTATTCAAATGAACGCTACGCCCTTTACGTGTAGCATAATGAGGTAGTTACTGTGTTTACTTCCGGTGGACGGCGGCGGCGGCGGCGGCGGCGTGCAAATATTGATATTTTTTTATTGTAAATTATTATTTATTTAATATGAGTGATTGCGTTCGTTTTTAAACTCCGCACAGTATTCCGTATTCTTCTTAATACAGGTAGGCATAGGAGACTCAGTGTTCAGATATTTCATTCCTCAAGTAACGCTCAGCTTTTGAGACAGTGCGTGTTGAGTAGTGAAACTCAACGCCGCGCTTTGTCTGCTTACCTCTTCTTCTCTTCACCTTTGAAATATTGTAGGTATTCTAGGTGACCAAGCCCAAGTAACCTAAGAGTTTTATATATATAAATAGATATAGGTACTATTACACCAGTACTCAAACAAGGATTCTAAAAACATCGTTCAATTAATTTTACAAAACTTTTCTCGTTTTGTTTCGTTTTACATTTTATAATAAAAAACAATTTACTTTTATACAGAATGTAACGACGGGCTTTACGCTATGTTCAAAGTTTTTGTTATTCGGCCAACTGATCTCACTCCCTGTACAAAGTATAAACATAAAGTACTCGAGCTTTTACATTTTAAATATTATTTGTTTTCTAAAGCTGTCACTGAAATATTTTTTATTTGAATTTATAGTACTTTAATGAATACAATATAAAAATTCATTTTATCATGAGCCCAGTCGTGGCGCAGAGGCACAAAGTGTGACTGTAAAATTGACTGGTTGTGGGTTCGATCACACCATTCGAGGGGATGAAATATTTATTTAAATATATATTTCCATTTCTACGCTCTGATGTCGAAGCAAAGCGCGGCGTTGAATTTTGCCACTCAACATGCAATACCTCCAAAATTCGGCAGAAAATGGGGAACGAAGTGTCTTAACACTAGGTTCCTTCTGCCTACCCTGCTGTGTGCGGGATACAGCGTGAAGCTGATTTATTTATTTTTATATTGTATTATGAATTTTAGAATCGTCTAAAATAAAAAAAATATTCGTCTTTCCCTGACCTTAATAATAACCTTTTTTTGGCCGCCATTGAGGCCGTCGTGACGAGTGTGCCACTGTAAACGTGACGGTTGTGGGCTCGATTCCCTCTCAGGGGAATGAAATATTTAATGTTTTTATTTCGACGCTATAGTAACAAGATAAAGCGCGGTATTGAGTTCCTCCACTCAACACGCACTGTACCGAAAATTGGGCGAGAAAGTGGGGAACAAAATGTCTTAACAATAGCTTCCCTTTAACAACCCTACTAAATGCGGTATAGCATAAAGTAACATTATTATTAATCTGTCATACCACCACTTCGATCAGTAGTGGGCTAATCAGAACCGACGGCCATATTTCACCGAGCATAATAATTCCCAAATACAACGAAGAAAAGTTATACATTTTACGATTCTTCAAAAGTCCTTTAGCTCCATATTAAATTTTGCTAATTTCCATAGTATTACCGAAAGTTGGAGCTGAGGCTGAATCTAGCCGAAGGACTCTCACTGAAGTCGATGACGCTTCCGTTTCGATTCGACAAGTTATGAGTGGTAGCGGTTGACGTCAAATTGATTGAAGACATGTACAATATACTGTGGAACTAAAAGTACATTATAAAATCCCATGAATTTGATGTATTCTACGCTATTTCCTTCGTAGTAGGGTTGTATGGACAGGCACGGCGACTCTATAAGAGTTCCATTTTTTGATATTTGGTTATGGTATCCTTAAATATATCTCATCGGTACATATTTTACTTTTTAAAACAAATCAGTTAATCCTATACGAACGTTTAATATCAGTAGTCTTCAGGAAGCTACCATCAGCTCGGAAGGCAGTTCTGCTTAGAAAAGACAGCAACAAACTCAACATTATTTTAATAATTTCATAAAATATTTTCTATTTCGACAGTGACTAAGTAAGTAACTCTACCTTTGAAATATATCAAAAACATTTTAAGCCAAATACGCACAACTCTACATGTAAGTTTAAAACTTTTACGCCTTTCATTTGATCTTACATTGTGCCAAAACGGCTTCCGAATATCCGTTAGTCGGAATATTATTAAATTCAGCGTCGTCGCCGCGTCGAGTCACCCCTACCCCTATACTACGTTTCCTGCGCCCGTACTCTGTACTCAACTTTGACAATTGACTCTATCACTTTTTAAACTTTGGCTAACTGGATCTTCTTAAGTCTATATCTTCACGATGTATAATGAGTATAATCTGTTGTAGACAGATGGAGCCTTGTGTTAAGACACTCCGTTCTCTACTTTTATCTCACTTTTATGACATTGCATGTTGAGTACAGGAATTCAACACCGCGCTTTGTCTACCAGAGTGGAGAATTGAATATAGTTTACATGTTTATATAGAGAGGCCAGTCATGGCGCAGCGGCACGAGGTGTGACTGTAAAACCGACTGGTTGTGGGTTCAATCCCCATTCGAGATAAATTTATATTTCTATTTCTTCGCTCTGTCGTCGAGGTTAAGCGCGGCGTTGAGTTCTGCCACTCAACACGCAATGCCTCCAGAATTCGGCAGAAAGTGGGGAACGGAGTGTCTTAACACTAGGTTCCCTCTGCCTACCCTGCTGTGTGCGGGATACAGCGTGAAGTTGATATAAAAGATTATCTTTTAATACAGAATTGGTAATATAAGCTGGTAAGTATGAGTAAACATACATTTGAACTAAAAAACCTTGCTTTTAGTTACAAAGTTTAAATGTTTATAAAGGCTACCCACCCTTCATTGTCGAAAAAGTTACAAAAATAGATAAGTATATATTAATTTATTTTAAAAAGTTTGCGTAATGTCCGACGATGAAGTCACCCGAATAAGATTTGTTTTTGTTTGCTGAAAATAAATGTATTTGAGTCAAATAAATTTAACTACCTTTTGTTTCAAAGAAATATTTATAATACCCTACAGTCCCAATTCAGCGTCAGCTTCAAGAACTTCAATTGTTTCATAATATAAAAAGAAAGAATGTGTATTATAAATAAAAAGTGGCCAAGTTCGAGAAGAATGCAATTTTACGTTTCCTAGCCTTTTTATATATATATATAAACTGTCTATAAAAAACTCTTAAAGATTCGTAACCTATAAGGATTCCATTTCTTAACATTCTGCTAAGGAACCCTAAATAAAAAACAAAATAAAACAACGCTTCAGAATTTAGCAATATCATATTCAAAGGATTCAGCATTCAGTGAAACAAAATTACTTTGAAGAATGTAAATTGAATGAATACTAAATCAGTCTCTCGAAATATCGCAAAGAAATCGGCCGAGCAATTTTACAAAAGCGTCGACAATATACTTTTTTTTCCATTGCTTTATTTTATTATTTATTATTTGAACACGACTGGTGTTCTCGTTTTACCAAAAGAAAGGAACATTTCCGTTCAATTGTATTTAGTTTTTTTAGCAAGAATTAAGCAGTGGGAGACTTGTGTTGAATTTTGAGAATTAGAGAATACAGTCTCCTTTATACTGGAGGAAGTCTATGTTGAAAACATAAGGACCTCTCGAGCGGTATTTATTAAGAGGTTAATGACAGTGGGCGAGGTGAAGGAGGTACATATGCAGAGACCGTAGCGTTTGGCTACCCCGCTAGGGATAAAGCGTGAAGGTAAAAAACTATAAAAAAGACACTATCTTGGTGTGGTTACAACGTGTATTGAAGATGCTGATAATGTTGACGGTTTTGGGTTAAATTCCATTTGATAAATATAATGATTTATTGATAAATTTAAATATAAATTTTGTCACTTATTTTAAGCTTTTACGCTTTTTTTTGGTATTTTACTAACATTGGGACAGGTGACTTTAATATTATTTAACTTTAAATTTAAAAATGGGTTTTAAAATTGTAATTAAAATAATGAACTAGTTAAACCTTTCAGATAAATATGAAGGAAAAGTGGAAAACTTCGAAAAACTTCAATTATTTACTCAGGTCAGTCGTGGCGTAGCGGCACAAGTGTGCGACTGCAAACGCGACAGGTCGTGGGTACGATTTCCAATCGAGGAAATGAAATATTTAATATTTTCATTGTCTCGCTCTGGTAACGAGGCAAAGAGCAGCGTTGATTTCCGCTTTCTAACACGCAATGCCGCGAGAATTCAATGAAAAGTGGGGGACGGAAATGTCTCAATGGGAATGCAATGTCTTAACACTAGGTTCCCAGGAACCTTCTGTCTACCCTGTTATGTGCAGGATATAGCATGAAGCAAAAAAATCTATTATACCCATAATTAATAGTATATTATACCAACGATTATAATACTAATATTTGACTAATGGCAGCATTGTACTGTGCTTAAACAACCTAGTTGGATAAAAGGCTATATCTGATTAGATTGTATTCACCATATTGAGTTCAAACAATGAAGGCGAGTGTTAATATAGTGTAAAGGGGTCACCTGAAACCTACATTTTGGTCACAAGCCCCAGGTTAATAAAGATCGGGGCCAGTCGCGGCGCAGGATCACAATATGTGACTGCAGACGGGACAGGTTGTGCTCTGGAGTTGAGGCTAAGCGCGGCGTTGAGAGAGCAACACGCAGTGTCTCCAGAATTCAGCAGAAAGTTGGTAACGGAGTGTCTTAACACTAGATTCTTTTTGCCTATAGCGTGAAGCTCATATATTAATAAAGTCCTTCGCCTTAAAAGTAGTTTCCTTCATTTAAATACAAAATATAACAACATATTCACAGTGTTCGTCTCAACTGTGCAGTATACAGCACAATACAACACAAGTACGTGGCATAAGGGTGGTATTTTATTACCGAAGTTCAGAACGAGGATCGCGCATGCGTTAGACGCCCTCCTCGTACATGTAAACAAATTCTAATTTCTGTTCATTTCCCTGACCGGGTACATAACTTTCAATTTACTTTATTAAATCAAATAAATCAGCTTCACGCTGTACCCCGCACACAGCAGAGTAGGCAGAGGGAACCTAGTGTTAAGACACTCCGTTCCCCACTTTCTGCCGAAATCTGTAGGCATTGCGTGTTGAGTGGCAGATCTCAACGCCGCGCTTTGCTTCGACACCAGCGAAGAAATGGATATATAAATATAAATAAATATTTAATCTCCTCAATCAAACCCACAACCAGTCGGTTTTACAGTCCCACTTTGTGACCCAACGCCACGACTGGCCTCAATTTACTTTATTCATTTATTATATTGTGTTTGGTTATCATAAATTTAATTCTAATTATAAGCCAAGTCCCGGGAGATGTTTTTTTTATAAGATCGAGCGAGGACGCTCTGCCAGTACTACATGCAGCGTTGAGTTTCGTACGCAACACACAATGTCTCGAATTTGAGCTAAAATTGGACCACGAAGTGTCTTGACACCTGGTTATCTTTACCTACTCTTATATGCAAAATTGAAAAGCCATTGATTTCTACCTACGTCTTGCTATCAGTATAAAAAATTGTATATAAACTACTGTTTATAGAACGTTAAAAGTTACTTTAATCATATAAAACATTATACATAGATATTTGTATATATACTTAGCAATTACTTATTTTCTACAAAATGACCGTTTATAAGTAATAAATGAAAGCACTAGGGGTGCGTCGGTACTACCTCGTGGGCGCGGGCGGTGCCCGGCTTCAGGCAGTAATTGCCCATATCCTCATGGTATCCTCTACCTGACACCACTTATCGTATCGGCATCGACAACGTAATTTACTTCTACGTTTCAACTTAATTTTTATTGTGGTCTTTTCATATCTTTTTTTCTTTAGATTTCGATGTAATTTTATTATTTGTTTGTATGTTAGTTTCGGGTATGTGCGTTTGTAAGAACGTTTGTACGTATGCGTGTATATTTCTGGCAGCATATCTCTTAAAACATTGAATTTATGTCTTATAACTTATAACTTTAATAGCTAGAAGTCTTTTTACCCACTATATTTTAATAAAAAATATTTAACTATTCATAATACGATATATATGTAAGTATAATCATTCTTGCAAGTGGGGATGGAACTCACAATCTTCGTGTTAACAGTTAGTAGCTACTCCGCCACGACGGCCTCAACGAAATTTACGATTTCAGTCTAACAAAATAAAAAATATATACAAGGTAGGAAGAAATACCTATATCTATCTATCTATACATTGAATTAATAAAATTAACAAAATGATTACCTTTTGCACGAAAACTTGCATGACTTATAACAAATTGCCTGTAATTGCCATACATATTAATACCATTATGGCCGTCGTGACACATGGGCACAGCGTGTGACGGCATACACGACGACTGTGAGTTCGATTCCTACTCGATGGAATGAATTATTGTCATTTCCTTTCTCTGGTAAGAAAATGGGGGTGGCGCAATGTTTCACTAAATTGGATGGACAGTGAGAAGCGGAGTTTCTTACCGCTTTTTTTTCTGTCTATCCTGCTATATGCGGGTTACAACGTGATGCTAATAAAAAAAACAAAAGTATTACGCATTTCTGAGGTTCCTATAGGTACCTATACATTCGCAAAATGTGAAATATTTCGAGTTAATATAAAATCTAGAGCAAGCCAGTGTAGCCAAGATGGAAAGGAGAAGAGGAGGAGAGGAGAGGTCTATATAGCCTATGATATTTTCTACTCCTATTGGGATTGTCATTAAGTAAAAAGAGACATAAACGTAGATAACAAATAATATAGGCAGCGCGACGACATGATTTATACTTGTTAAGGCAGAGCCAAGTTGCGACCAATCCTTT
>JAATLQ010038641.1:49124-108163 GCA_013421005.1 Heliconius erato x Heliconius himera
ATATATATATATATATATATATATATATATATATATATATATATATATATATATATATATATATATTTACTTGGAAATATATCGGCCATTGTAAGAAATTATTTAGTCTTTTAGATATATTGGTAACTAACGGATCCGCGCGGCTTGGCCCGCTTGAACTATACGAATATTTCTTAAATATTTTATCAGACAAATATTTTTACTGTTTTATTGTATATATAGATTTATATTGGAAACTAGTATTAAACTAGTATTTAGCTTGATTTGTGTGAACCTTAAGACGTCAATTGACAAATACCATTATCTGTCGCTCCCGTAAGATTGTAGAGAATTTCTCTCTTAGGAGAATTATTACACTCCTTAACTTTCATGTAACGTTTCAACATGCAAGTCCAGTTTATTAGTAATTTGTTTGTCTGTCGATCATTCAATAACTACTAATACTAGATATTGGTGCATCTTATATTTCACAGGGTAGAAAAAGGCTAACGAGATATCGTCTATAAAATTAAATATATTGAAAGTATGAAATTGTTGATAACTTTGAATGAAGCCAAAAAGATTCTTCGTTTCATTTCGATTTTCATTTTTCAATTAATATACCTAAGGCGTTTTGTGTTAAATGATACACTAATTTCACGGTTTCTTATAATTAATATTTTCCACAATAAAGTAATAATATTTTAATAATATTTTCCATCGCCACAATAAAGTCATTACCTACAATATATTCCGAATTTCGTATTATACAAGAGAATAAACTTTTTTTAGTAGCATTTAAATTTATTTCTTGTAAATTATTTTCTAGCAATACAGAAATGTCGTTGAAAAGTAAAACTTTCATAAACTATGAAACACATTTCAGAGGGCCAGCACAGTTGACGAACTCGACAATCCGACGAACTCTACGAGTCCGGCTGATCGCTCCAGCGCACCGTAAAGCTAATGAGACTTTACACGATGTAGCGACGAATTTTTCCATACAGGGATAGATGAAATTTCAGTTTTTTTCAGTTTACAATAAAATTGGATTACTCTGAAAATGTGAAGTTTATTTAGAACCAAAGAATTAGTTTGTATATAACGCTTTATGCACATATAGATAAATTTTTAAGTATAAATACTCTCTTAAGACATCAAAATATTGTATCAAATTTTTTAAATTTTTACATTTTTCCTACAGAGCAAGGAAGGCTGAAAGAACTCAGTGTAGACATTGCTTTCTGCATTTTCTACTTGAATTTTTAGATATTGAGTATTGTGCGGTAGTACACAACGCTCTGTAACCAGTGCGAATAAATGTAAATAATTCATTCCTGCGAGTGAGAATCGAACCTCCAACCATCAAGTTTACGTTCTGACGCTGTGCCGCCGCGCTACGCCAGCCTCGAGTTGTCTTTTTGAACCCATATTATATCTGTAATGTTCATAAATACATATAAACATAACATGAATACATAGCGGATGCGGAGTTGATCTAATGGCTGTATACAGAGGCTCATCTATTAATATTCATAAGCTTCAGCTTTCCCTTCACAATGAGAGCCATTCATTCGTCTGTTTTAAACTAGATCGCTCCTCGCTCAGATTAACTTCGGAAGTTCTTGGATTTAGTAGTTATTGTATTTATTTAATAACTAGGTTTTGTTAGATGTGGGAGTTAGCGTGTGTGGCCAAATAATGAATTGGGCATAGAATTTTGTGAATATTTGGAGCTACTTGTGATAAATGAAAGTAGATTAAAGGTTTTTTTTAATTATCATAGTGGTTTGAAAAATATTCAGAAGTTCAATTTTCAGAGTAGTTTTATTAATGTTTCCCTAATACGAGAGTCACGGCGTTTGCGCTAAGCCTGTTAAGACAGTTTTGTTTTAAGAATTAGTTTGTTAAATAAAAATGGAATCCACTATGTTAAATACAAAAAAAAATTACTATACGTACTGAATAAGCTTTTTAAATATTTATATTAAAATGTAAAGTTTCCCCATTTTGTTTAGACGCGATTTCACTGAAATGGCGCCTCAAAAACTTCACTGGAACCCTGTTATGAGTGAACTCGCGCATTTTATTATTATTTACAGCCATTTTGCTCTAAAGTAATATCAAAGGCGGTTTTATAAGGAAATTCTTATGAAACACGAAGGCTAAGCGTTATAGAGGTGGCACTGTAAGCGTAACGGATGTGGGTTCGATTCCTACGCGAGGAAAGAGTTATATTTCAATAATTTTCTCTTCCCGGTTCTGATAGACAAAGTGCAGCATTGAGTTCTTTCGAAAATTGGATGCGTGGGGAACGGAGTGTTTTAACACTATCCTCTATTTGACAATACTACTAAATGTGGAAAAAAGAGTGCAGCTGATTTTTTCTCTCACAAAACAGTCTTTTAATCTAATATAAAATAGGGTTATAAATTGACCGGAAAATGTCAGCTGCACTTCTTTGTTCCTTCGAACTCATAATTACGTTATGAAATTATAAAGAAACGAAGATTATTAAATATGTCGGTCGGTGGACGATGTTATTATTCTTTTTATTTCATTAAGTATGTAAATTTCGTTCAATTAAAAAGATTTGCTTATCTTTTATAAAATAAATCCTTTTTTCTCTACTGTCTGTAAAATTTCGCTTTTAGTGATAAGGCCGCCATTGTACATTTTGTTTTTTTATAATTTTAATATTTTTTACTTATTTGTACAATAGAGTAGGTATTATTGAGTTGGATTGTTCATCGTTAGAATTTACTTTGGGGGATATTGTTTACCGGTTTGGTCCGACAAGTGCAACATTGGCTCCTTATAAAATGCTATTTACTTAATATATAAAGAAACAATCTTCAAAAAAAAGAAAAATTACATAAAGAAATAATCTTCAACATAGAATCGATACTGTTTGAAGAATCGCTTTCAGTTCGGTCGGTTTCAGTTCGAAAATTTAAAACCCACAAGGTTACTTGAAATGAAACCCACCTAGATGTTAGCTTTTCCCTACGCCATTCCCAAATTGAAATGACAAATTCAAAGTATTGATAAAAATAAAAAAAATAATATAAAAATATATTTATTTCAGTTTCACATATTATACCTAAATCGACCAAGTTACCAGTATGATACTAGTACTTGTAACATGAGGCCCCGCTATTCCATAAAACTGTATACATTCTTTATGGAAACATAAATAAATGAAATACATTATAGCTATATACTTTACAATACAAAATTTATAGAAAAAAAAGGAAATTTATGTATATAGATCAATTTAAACTAAAAAGTGTACATGTGTGTGTTTGTCTGTGAATGTGTGTGCATGTGAGTGTTTGTGTGTGTATATGTCCGCATGTATGTTGTGTATGTGTGTGTGTAGTGCAAGTTCAACGTTGCATCAAGTCTTTTATAGAGTCATAGATTCGATAGAGTCACACTAGATGACATCGAACGATCAACGCGCAAAAAAATTGACACAATGTAATAAATATTTATATCCATAAAGCACATACGTTTCATGGGTGGTAATCAAGTCTTTGACCTATGGCTTAGTATTTTAATTTAAATCTATACTTAACTTATTTTTAGTCTGTTGTTCTAGTGGAACAACCATATTCATTAAAAGTGGATTACAGTGAGCGAGTAACACAGACGAGATTGAAGTGTAAAGTTGCTACGGCGGGTATAATACCTTTATATTGTATTTAGCTATTAAGATAAAACTGGGAATGGTTATTATATACCCCTCCAATCTAGGTAAGTACAAAAGTTGAGTGTGTTGTGTTTTAAAATCTATAATATATATAAGAAATTTTGGGGCCAGTCGTGGCGCAAGGGTATAAAGTGTACCAAGGGTGTAAACGCGGTTGGTGGTGGTTGTGGGTTCGGTCCATATTCTAGGAAATGAAATATTTATTTAAATTTATATTTCCATTTCTTCGCTCTACTGTCGAGGCAAAGCGCGGCGTTGAGTTTCGTCAATCAACACGCAATGCCTAAAAGGAACGGAGTAACACTAGGTTCCCTCCGCCTACTCTGCTGTGTGCAGGATATAGCGTGAAACTGAATAAAATGGTAATAATAATAATATAATATAAAAAAATCTTCGTTATTGAGTGATGTACAGACAACGTACAGACGAAACTATTATTGATAGAACGCTGAAATTTGGTATGTAGATTCTTTTGGGAATGTAGGGGAGCACTAACGAGGATTTCTAGAAATTCATATTAGAATAGGAAAAGGGGGATTAAAACGTACTGAACAATAAAACATAAATTAAATTCTTCATTAAAATAAAATTGCAGGCGGTCATTACGTATTTATACATGTATATTATGTACTTAAAACTGTTTTATTTAGCTAAGTGCTAATGATTTATTGTTTTTAACTATAAGTAAACGGCCACTCCCAGTTTTATTAACTTTCCGATGTAATGACAATTTTTTAAATTACGCCAAAAAAGAACCTGGTGCTAAAACATTCAACACAATTATCGAGATTGCGTGTTGAACGCTGCGTTTTGTCTTGTGACCAGAGCGAGAATGAAGGTGAGTGAGAGTCGTCGTATTTAGTCAAACACTGTGCCGCTTTACCACGAGGGCTTCAACGATACATAAAAAAAAAAATCAGCTTCACGCTGTATCCCGCACACAGCAGGGTAGGCAGAGGGAACCTAGAGTTAAGATACTCCGTTCCCCACTTTCTGCCGAATTCTGGAGGCATTGCGTGTTGAGTGGCAGAACTCAACGCCGCGCTTAACCTCAAAGATACATATAATATAATATATGAAACAATATGTTCCTTTGTGCCACCGCAATGTAATAATTACCCCGACCTGATTACCACACCGACCCCGCCCTACTCGCGATCTCGACGAGATCAACGCTCAAATATACACTATATTTTAATTAGCCACCCGAGCTTTTGTTGTTGTGTTGTTTTTTCTTATTTTATGGAGAAGATGTCGAAATTGCTGTAAGTACTCGTAGCATAAGTTCGATTGTATAACAAATGTTTTTTTTCAGCTTCACGCTGTATCCCGCGCACAGCAGGGTAGGCAGAGGGAACCTAGTGTTAAGACACTTCGTTCCCAACTTTCTGCCGGATTCTGGAGGTATTGCGTGTTGAGTGGCAGTATTCAACGCCGCGCTTCGCCTCGAGACACCAGAGCGTAGAAATGGAAATATAAATTTAAGTAAATATTTCATTTCCTCGAGTGGGAATCGAACCCACAATCAGTCGATATACAGTTACACTGTGCCGCTGCGCCACGACTGGCCTCTACAAGTGTTTTTTGTTATTTTTTTTTAAAATATTATACTTAAGTTTGTCTACTTTAAAGAAAACCTATAGGGTATTCCCGTAGACCTACAATTATGAAATTTAGAAAGTAGTGAGAAATTGCAGTGCAAATAAAGGAAAAAAGGAAATTTATATTTATATTACACATTAACATTATTCATCGTAGTTCATTTCATACAAACCACAAGGCAAAGACACATCAAAAGGTTCTATAAAAAATAAAAAACAATATTGTATCATTATAATTATAATAAAAAGTATA
The DNA here is from genome assembly GCA_013421005.1 of Heliconius erato x Heliconius himera. Classification (NCBI taxonomy): domain Eukaryota; kingdom Metazoa; phylum Arthropoda; class Insecta; order Lepidoptera; family Nymphalidae; genus Heliconius; species Heliconius erato x Heliconius himera. The sequence goes on from JAATLQ010038641.1 coordinate 54,673, forward strand.
CAATAAACATAGTAAAAAGTATAAATAATACAAAAATATAAACGAATATCAACATAACAAACAATGAAGTAACGTATAAGCATGACATCAAATTTGCTGTCATTAGAATCAATGTTCCCCAATAAAAAAAAGTTGTAGAGTAACTGATGACGACGCTATTAGCTCATTCAATCTACGATGGCTTAATGTACCTATTAATCGAACCCACTATCACTCATGAAGGGAAACAGCCCCTAAATATATATACATAAGGTCTAAGTTTACCCCAAAATTGTTTGGCGAACGTTGATCTTTATCGATTTTCTTGCTTTTACGAGGTCTTTCTTCTATTCCCTTTACAGTTATTGTCGCTTCTGCTTTTTTATTATATGACTAACACGTGAGTACTGTAATAAGTATAGGATAGGGATGCTCACAAAACTTAATATCTTATTTTGAATATTTGAGACATTGTGCGCAGTTGTATCGGGGGAATGCCTATATCAATAATATACTCGGAGTGATTAATTTATTTTTATATTCCTTGCTCCGGTAATAAGACAAACCGCGGCGTTGACTTCCGCCATTCAACACACGTTTCAAAAAATTGCATGGATTGAAAGGAGTGTCGAGTTAACAGTAGGTTCCCTCTGCCCACCCAGCTTATACGAGATACAGCGTCAAACCAACAAAAATATAAAAAGGATTCAAGTAAGCATCCCTGAAGGGACTTTTTGTATAAAAATATATTTTTAAATTGAGTAATCCTCACACATTGTCATGCAGATGTAAGAAGGGCCGACGTTGGGAGCGTCGCGCTATGAATAATGTATACTTAAATTCTATTATATTCTAAGATTTTACATTTTCTGATTCCACGTGTAGACCATACGTGAGTGAAATTAGTAGGAACGTGATTCTTACTTTATCTGTACTTTATTTAAAACTTACGACCTAAATTCGGCTTCGTCCGCTAAAGTTTATTGTTATGTTATAACAAATTAAAATAAAATACGTAATTAAATAATAAAAAAATAAATAATAAAAATAAATCAGCTTCACGCTGTAGCCCGCACACAGCAGGGCAGGCAGAGGGAACCTAGGTCTTAAGACACTCCGTTCCCCACTTTCTGCCAAATTCTGGAGGCATTGCGTGTTGAGTGGCAGAACTCAACGCCGCGCTTTGCTTCGACACCAGAGCGAAGAAATGGAAATGTAAATTTAAGTACATATATATTTCATCTCCTCGTGTGGGGATCGAACCCACAAAAAGTCGCTTTTACAGTCACACTTTGAGCCGCTGCGCCACGACTGGCCTCAGTAAATAATAATATATGTACATATTATTTTGATGTGTAAGCTGTAATGTTTTATCTAAATCCGTTTTGCAATTTTTGTGTGAAAATAAAACAAACGTCAATACTCACAAACTTTCATATTTCTAATATTAGTTAGCATTTATTAATTTAACAAAAAACGACAATAAATTTTGTATATTTAAATGAATATTATGGTATGTGGACATTATCCGGGTAAAAGCGTGAAGCTGACAAAATTATATAATATTTTTTTAAATTCTTATAATAAATACAATTTAAGTTCAAAACTAAGTTTTAGAAATACATGACTTTAATATAAATATGTAAATTTACTATAAAAAAGAATAGAGTGATTTACCACTAAAAAGATATAAACATAGAATACAACATAGAAAACAACAAAATGACAAAAATATATAATTATAACAAGTACCGTTGCTTAATTTATACAACACTTTGTAAGCTAATGAGATGCAACGGATATAAAACGGCGCGAGTTCTACTACAATGCAATCTATATGATAACGAGACGTTGGCTGAGCTCCGCTTATTTACTAACACTTTTAGTACTATTTTTTCTTAAATTTAGTTACGATAAGAAGGGATAAATAAACAAGACTTTCTTAATACATGCAAGAGAATATAAAAGAGACCATTGTGGCACAATGGGATATCCCATTCTCACTGTAAATGTGATGGTTGTGAGTTCAATCCCCACTCGAGGGAATTAATTTAATGACAGGCTGACAAAGTGTTACGTTGGCTCAGGTTTGTATATCCTATTTACTCAAATAGATGCAACATATAAGCGAAAATTAAAACTATAGTAATCTATATCTCTTATTATAAGCTGAAAAGTTTGTTTGGTTGAATGCGCTAATCTTGAAAAAATATTTTTATGCTGGATACCCTATTTTTTGGGAGAGGCTATCGAGGATATAGGTTATATTAGATTATGTTCAACCTTTCATTGTACTTGCGGACAAATTTACCTCAGGAATTTTGGATCTATTGTCAAATAAAAAAAATAAAATAAAAATTAAATTAAATTAGCTTCACGCTGTATCCCGCACACAGCAGGGTAGGCAGAGGGAACCTAGTGTTAAGACACTCCGTTCCCCACTTTCTGCCGAATTCTGGAGGCATTGCGTGTTGAGTGGCAGAACTCAACGCCGCGTTTAACTTCGATACCAGAGCGAAGAAAACGGAAATATAAATTTAAGTAAATATTTCATCTCCTCGAGCGGGGATCGAACCCACAACCAGTCGGTTTTGCAGTCACACCTCGTGCCGCTGCGCCACGACCGGCCTCATGTCATTGTCAAATAAAAATGACTGTTAATTAATTTCATTCGGTCACGTGGGCAAAGTCGCGGGTAAATGAAAGTCTCATAACTTTACAACCTTGTTGAGTAAAATTTCACGTACTTGCTAATCTACTCGGAGCTGCGACAACTGTAGAAACACTTTGCCCTAAGTACTTAAGTCATTTAACAGTTTTTGTGCCTCGTTCTGTCTTAGAATTGAACTTTTTGTTAACAAATTAAGTTTATGTAGATAAAGAAACTAAATCATTTAAATTAGATTAATGTTGACTTTATTTTATAGGATAAGTAAAGGTAAAGTGAGGCTGTCTTGCCACAGTGGCACAAGGGTGCGACTGTAACGTGATATTTGTGGGTACGATCCCCACATGAGGAAATTAATTATTATTTCTTAACATTTTAATATCTTTGCTCTGCCAACAAGGGTAAACCCCGGTGTTAAGTTCCGCCACTCAACATACAATGCCTCGAAAAATTCGGCAGAAAATGTGGAACAGAGTGTTTTAACACTAGTTTCCCTCTGCCTACCCTGTTGTGTGCGGGATACAGCGTGAAGCTGATTTAAATATTTGAGGCTATAATGTCGCAGTGTGACACGACGCTCACTAGGGAGAATATTTATCATTCCCTCGCTCTGGCAAGAAGACAAAAAGCGGCGTTCAATCAGTCAACACGCAATGTCTCTCGGTGCTTGGAGAATGGAGTGTCTAAACACTAGGTTTATTCTGCCTACCCTGTTATTTGGGGGATTAAATTTGAAGCTGAAGTGCATATTGTATGATTTGAATTCAAGTTTAAAAATAAATAAGTATTCCATTTTATTTCTAGATGTAAGAAAATACGGCAAACATTTGTCTATTTCGTACAATGTTTTGCTGCTGCCTCTTGCGTCGCTAATAAGTGCTTCGTGTATTTTAGTTTAGACGAAACCAGAAAATAAATTTATTTTGGCAACAAAAATATTGCGATGTAAGTACGCTGCCATCGATTTCTTTTTTAACAATGTAATATACACAAGACATCAATGGTAGCTATATTTTGGAGATCACTCAAAAACAAACCACGTTTTCAGTATTTCAAATCGATAAAGCTATTTTTCATCTTAACACATTTTGCTTTTATGAATTCTTTGTATAAAACAAGAGTTTATATTGTTTACTTTTTGTTTATTTACTTCAATAATCCAACATAGTTATACCCCTGAGGTAAAATCAAACCCATAACCACATCGAGTTTACAGTCAGACGCCGCCCTACTGCGCCATAATTGCTCCTTTTAAATTTATAGCCCATTTAATATATAATTCTGTACAAATTAATTCGAATGTCGGCTGATTAACTGAGCAGCATGAATAATGAATACAAATTCAGGTTTGACTGAATTTAGGTCGTAATATCTTTGACGCTAAAAGAACGCAATACTCCATTTTCAATGACTTTTAGTTCCGTTACAGTTCGCCGAAATTAGGGCGAAACTGTATGGCCGTGACCTACTCTAAAAACTGCATTTTTCCGTTATATCTACATAGTATAATACAAGAACTATTGAATAATGCAATTAATCTTTACTGTTTCATTTTATCTTTTATGGATCACTTTTAAATATAAGACAAAAAATTGACCAAAAGCTCATAAATATAAATATATATTCTAGTAATAATTTTATTGTATTCTCAAGTAGCTAGATACTACGAGACGTGGCAGATGTTGCGTAGTCAGGTTGTAGCAGTCTCACATCCGTAACTCCGCGAGGCAGCATTACTCCCCAATTAGCGCGAGGCGAGGCGCACGTCGATAAGGACATCACTCCGCAGTCCGCATTGTTATTCATCGCGACCTCTATGTGACGGTCCTCCGCATCTGCCCTCTTTATTACACACGCTTACAAATCTGGAAGAGGAAGTGAGACAAAGAATCTGGTACCGTGGAATTTCTGCCATGCGCTGCCAGTGGAATCCTTTTTTCCATCTCTTTGGCGAATGGATTTTTGTATTTGTAGGAAAGAGAGAGGCTTTGTGCGCAACAGTTGTCGGGAAGGTATCGATCGCGCGTCGGACACGTGCGGCGCCTGGGTGTCATACCAGACTTGAATGATTACAGCAAAATATACTCTATCCATTGCCGTTTTAGTTTGACGGTAATGCTATTTCAAAGAAAAAAAAGCAGCAATGGAGTGCGTTCATGTAAAGCATAGTAAACCAGGCTACATTGTAATAATTGCATTTTTCTCGGATCTTTCTAGTAAAATAAAACAGAATGAACTGTAGTAAGGATATTGACGCAATAAAGTAATCGATGTTTGATCAAACCGTGTGTATGTTATTAAGTGCCATTCATAAAGAAATCTAGTTTACTTAATGAACTTTTTAAACTTTGCTCTTTTAGATTTCATAGCGATGGGTGGTGGCCGCTAGTGTAGGTCTTTATTAAATCTAATAATATTTTTTATATTATATAATTAATAGTGGAAAGGCCAATGCAAGCGACTGGTCAGCTAAATTGTCGTATTCATTAAATAGAATATTGTGAAGTATACTGTTAATGATTTTTAAAACATTTTTTTTTGCAATACGAAGGCTAGTTACAGCGTACTTATTTTTTATAATTTAGTAAAAAATTTAGTCATTTGAACCTATACTCACTGTATAGCTTCATGTTCGTAATTTTATTCGATGATTTGGATATTTATCAAGTAGAGCTATAGGTAACTAACGTCACTAAAGCTGATTTTAAAGAATATTTTAAAGTATACCGTATATTAAGGCGTACTACCGTCATTATAAACAAAGTGATAATTCAAACGGTAAACTTTTGCATGAAGCTTTTAAGCTTATACAGAACTTCTCCAGTCACCAGGGATTACCGTGAAGTGGTATTATCGCATCAGGTGTGACTTTCAACGTTGATAGGTGTTTATAGGAAGCATAGCAAGTCGAAATAATTAATATGTAGATTGTTTTTGTTCTTTTTATAAAATAAATACTGCAGCAGCACAGCAGTCAGACAAAGACTGTAAATATAATGGTTTTAAGTTCATTCTCTGATCTGGTTCCCACTTGGTTAGTGGGGCGTTGGGCTCTACCGTTCATCTTTTTTTTCTACACGCCTACACAATTAAATATTAGCTTCACGCTATATCCAGCACACAGCAGGGTAGGCAGAGGGCACCTAGTGTTAAGACACTCCGTTCCCCACATTCTGCCGAATTCTGGAGGCATTGCGTGTTGAGTGGCAGAACTCAACGCCGCGCTTAACCTCGACACCAGAGCGAAATTAAAAAATTAAAATATAATATTTAATTTAATCTGTCTCTATCTATACTGTTATATGGAGGATAAAACGTGAAGCTAAAAAATCCTATTATTCCTTGGATTTCGGATTTCCAGACACTAGAAGCGTATGCCTATGGACGGAAGCCTATAAGACTTAGAAGGTATCATTTTTAGCTTGTTGCTGATCCGTACCGTGTAACATTATTCCCAAATTATAACTAACCTTTAAGCCCTATAAGTTGTCTTCACAAATAAGTTATATAGTTGGTAGTTCCAAAAATTCTATTCGAAACTACTATTTTGTGGACCAATAAAATGACATTCAATATTATAATTTTCGTTACCTATTTCTCATGATTTGGTCTGATTTAATTTCAGAAACATTATAAGTTGAAATGTCTTTGAACATAACCACTTTTCCTAAGGAGATTTACAAATCTTAATTGTCTCTATAAATTCCAACTGCTATCTTTTTACGGACACCCACTATATATTATTATATAGGTCAAAAATAAAAATGCCAACAATTACTGGCAGACGCCCAAAATGAAAAATAAATAAATAACGATACATATAGGAAGTAATAACCGTACAAAAAGGATATACAGACGCGTTACGGTCATGCCACACCTACTACGCCCTGGACTGTAATTTGACTTTAAGCGTAACAAGGCTTTTCCGTTTCATCAACAAATTGAATAATTTATATGGAATTAAAGTAATTAGCGTTGGAACTGGTCAAGGACTTTGACCAGTTCCAACGCGATTTGACGGTTATTTTAATATTTACTAGTCGTCGCCCGCTACTTCGTGTGGATTGGTGTGGATTTTTAAGATAAAACTAAAAATCCTGTTTTTACCCGTTCTCGTAAGTACTTCGAGATATTTTTCCTTAGCTTTTAATTTTTCACCTACACCCACTAACCTATCTACTAAATTCAAGTCTCAAAGTCCAGTAATTTCGTCTGCTTTGTCTGTCAGCCATTCAGTATAGCCTATATGTATACATTGTCATCAATATATACTTTTATTACATAAGAGAAATAATTTTTACATTTTTAAATAAGGATTGTTATAAAAAATACATTAAAAATATTAAAAAAAGCTTTCTTCCGAGAGTGGGACAAGGGCCAAAGCCATCGGTGGCTAGGGCCACCAGAGTCTCAAGTAAAGTAAAACTGCCTTCCCCGAATTATAACCAAGATAAGGCGGAAGTAGTATCTACGTCCGGGCCCACAAGGGCTCTATGGAATCTACTATGCTGTACTATGCAGCCTTGCTCCTCCACACAACCATGCCATCAAAAGTAGTAAGTACTATAGCCCTATGCTAGTTCTCTTTGTCCAAGGAAAGACGAGTAAGGCCCTTGTCAACTGTTACCACATCCTTGTGCATATTTACGTCAATCTTTAGAAAAAATCTCTAAAACTGCATACGTCGTGGTTATGGAGATATTCAAAAAGCCCCGACCGCCACATGTACGCGGATTATATTAGTCTCATTACAGACGAATGCGGATTTTTGTTATTATTAGAGGATGTAGTGACGCAGTGGGAGAGAGTTTTTTAATTTAAAGTTTCTAACAAAAAGTAAATGAATCTGTCGCAGCAAGTTGCGTTACCAGGCTACTTGCTGTCTGGTAAGGCAACGCAACAAAGTAAGTAAGGTAAGGCAGAATTGGAATGATTTAAAAACCAATAATTGTCGTGAAAATACTTGATTATACTTATTTAGAAAACGTATAAAAATTTGAACGCAGCGGGACTCGAACCCGCGCCTCCTGGAAACCGACCAGAGCGCCTGGTCCGTTTCCAGGAGGCGCGGGTTCGAGTCCCGCTGCGTCCAAATTTTTATACGTTTTCTAAATAAGTATTTTTCTTTCCTAAGTGTGGAATAACACTTTATAAATGTTTAAAAATACTTGATTATAAATACAAATATTTCTACTTCGTAATGAACTAACAGTCAAATCAGGTTTTTGGCTAAGCAGAGGGAACCTAGTTTTACGACAGTCTGTTACCCATTTCCCGCTCAATTTCCGAAACACCGAGTGTAGAGTGGTAGACATTAACGTCGCGCTTTGTCATTAATCTAATCAATTTAGAATGAAATTGTCATCACAAGGTTTCCATTTAACTAAAGTATGATTGAGTTATTTTGTGATATACTTATAAAACAAGGTCTTGTCCGTGACTCCGTTTGCATAATCTGTATTGTGTAACGTAAAGGCAAAGCCTTTCCCTCAAGTAGGGCTTCTTATTCAACTGTCACCTTCAATTCTATACTTATTAACTTATTTATTAATTACGACATTAACAAGATTTTTATCTTTTGCTTTTTTAAATTATATTGATTACCCCTTTCTTATAAGACAAAACCCAGTGTTAAGTTATACCATTCAATAAATAATGTCTCTAACTTGGTCGCAAAGTGAAGGATAAAGTCGACACAGTTGTCTCTATTTTCCGTGCTGTGATTGTTTCAAACATATGACTCTATTACTCTATATATTTGTTATATAAGCTTTGTTACTATTCAGTTCTTTATTTACGATAATATGGAAGTACCAGATTTCTGAAGATTTGATCACATACGAGTATAGCAGATTATTCAAATATTCTGTTTTCATTTTTCTGCCTAAAATTTCGGGATATCGGGATCGCGGGTATTCGGTATTTCGGGATCGTGTGATAAGAGGCGGAACTCAACGCCGCGCTTTGTTGTGTCAACGGAGTGAGGAAATGAACATTATTTATTCCCTCAAGTCGGAATAGAAACAACAAGAGTCGCGTGTAAAATCAGACACTACGCCGCTGCGCCACGATGGCCTCAATTTTTTTTCAGCGCTTACAAAATATATTAGTCACCACTGAATATTACTGAAACTACACTAACAATCTCTTCTTGTAATCTACACAGGCAACGCCGAGTCACGCAACTAGTTGCTACCAATATATCTTTCATGTCATCGCTTCGTAATGTACCGAGGATGGCGTGAGTTCTTCGCGTGTGGAAGTAAGCTTACCCTTCTTATATTGTACTTGTTCTTATGAAAAATTAAAATAACATCATTTTGATTGTTAATTATTTTATTTAGTTTTTTAAATGAAGATGTATTTAGTTGTTTTTTTTAATACATTGCGTGTTCACTGGGATTCAACGTCACGTTTTGCCTCGTTACCAGATCGATGAAATAAAAATAAATAAATAATTCGTTATAATAAACAAGTCATACGCTACGCCATTGCGCCATAATGGTCTTATCTATAAAGTAGAAGTAGTGATTTAAATAGTAGATACTTCGTAGGTGGCATATTACAGGTATTTCTGATAGGATAAATGATATTGAAGTTAAGCCCACAGAATGTTGTAAATAGTAAAATAACGGGAAGATGGGAATTCAATTAATATTTATTTCCCAAAGTGGAAAATGAACCTTCAAACCTTAAGCCATCACATTTACACGCTTGTGCCATTGCGCCACGCTGGCCTTATCTTGACTGACTTATCAGTAGGTCTTTTGCCTACTATTCAAGATGAAGATAATTATTGGTCGAAATTTATAACGATAATACTAAAACTTACGTACAATACTATGTATGCACATAAAACCCGGTCACTACAGAATTCATTTCATAAAAACATATCCAAACACCAAAACCTTTTATTCTATCTTTGGAAAGCTTTTTCAAATGGAACTTTCCTTAAAAGTTCCACATTATTCCACTTCCGTTGCACCAAAGCACCGACCGACTTAATATCCCAGAATAACTTGAGACGTTATTACAATGAGAGTCTTAGCGCCGCTTGACCCTCATTTATATTATAGTGTGAGTGGGGACTTATTGTTTCGCGAGTGTTATTGGAAGTGGTCCGACTGCGGTAGGTTTATCAAATAAATTCTGTTTGTTTTTTTTTTGTTTGTTACTGCTGTTGTTTTTAATGTTTTGTTTATGTAAGATGTTTGAAGTTTAGAACTTTGCTATCGGATTTTGTATTTATAAACAAAATTTTGATTTGGAATCAAGTTTTTTAGTGACTCGAAAGCAATAATTGAGATTTCAATTTTTTTTTATATTCTTCTTGTAATAAACGTACTTTTAAACGTAAAAATATACTTTTAAAACGTAGAAAACGTAAAAATGTTTTTTTTTAAATATATATTACAATATTATATTAATATAGAAGGAAGATAAAATCTTCCGCTATGTAAAAAATTATAAGTGTTGAATTTCTAAGTAGTCGAAAATATACGACTTGTGTCTATGTATACGATATTTCCAAAATTCAATAATAAAATTAAATAAATTGACAAGAAGTTTTATTTATCTTGTTCTAGGATCATATTAATACTTAAGACTATTATGGCACAAGTGCGGCACCGTCTGACTGTGGCAGTGATTAAGAATTCGAGAAGGCAAAGATAAAACGCACAGGGCGTATAGCGTAAACTGAAAAGAAATCTTCATTACAAAAATGGACCACTGCGTGTGGTGCACTGGCACAACTGTGGGATTATAAGCGCGATAGGTTGCAGGTTCAACTCAGACACGAGGAAATTAAATATTGAATATTTTCATTTCCTCGCTCTGGTAAGGACGCGAATCACAGTATTAAGTTCCGCCACTTAACACGCAATGCCTCCAGAATTTGGCGCAAAGTATCTTAACGGGAACGGAGTGTCTTAATATTAGGTTCCTAGGTTCTCTCTATCTACCTTACTTTGTGCAGGATACAGCGTGAAACTAAAAAAGTACAGAAGATATTTAACTACCCAATTTTTAAATATCTATCCTATATGACTCATGTAATTTTAAATATCGCAAGAGCAAACGCCATAATTTTGCCTTTATTTTTGTACAATTTAATTTATATGACAATTTATACTGCGTAAAGCTAAAAGGCCATATATATAAAACCTTTATATAATAATAATATTATCAATATACTTAATCCTATTTCATAGAAGCACGCATGGCGCCGCGTGACTGCGCCTGGTGCCAGTTTACGCCAAACCATAACGACTCTGGGAAATACAACTCTATGTCGTTTATTTTAAAGTTTAAAATGAGTTGATTAAAGTATTAGTACAAATAAATCGATTTTCAGTTAGCGGCTTTAAGAAGACTATGTCAACTCGAACCGCATAAGGTTAACGAATACACGATTCAGTTGGTGGTTTTGTTTGTTGAGAGTGGAACTACAACGTTTTGTAGATTACTAAATAAAAAATAAATCAAATAAATCAGCCTCACGCTTTATCACACACTTAGCGCGAAGGCAGAAGGAACCTAGTTAATACTAGGTCTAATAGACTATATATGGCTTAATAGACCTCAACATAGTTCCCCACTTTCCGCCGAATTATTTCAAGGCATTGCGTGTTAGCGGGATTCAACGCCGGAATTTAAATCCCCCGAGTGGGGTTCGAACCCACAACGGTCGAGTTACAGTCGCACCTTTGTGTCCCTGTGCAACGACGGTCTAACTATTAGAAAACAACAAATTGATTGTAGCCATGAAGAAACAGCTTAGTTTTTTAGTTGTTTTTAACTATATGCTGGATTCATCATTCAATAGGCAGGGGGACTCTAGTGTTATGTCTTTACTCGCCACTCTTCATTTGGTCGTGCCACATATATGATTCTTTTTACTACACAGAGTAATTCAATTCAAATTCAAATTCAAAATATTCTTGATTCAAATAAACTCTTTTAAGCACTTTTGAATCGTCGAATGAACATATAACAAAAAAAAGCTACCACCGGTTCGGAAAGCAGTAATTCAATGACAGTGGAACAGCATCAGACAGTAAATGGGATAGTTCTGGTTTACTTCTGCTGGATGAATGAAGTATTTTCATTTTCTCGCTTTGGTAAGAACGGAGCGCTGCGTTCAGTTGCACAACACGCAATGTCTCATTTAGTCTACCGCGTACTATGGCGTAAAATTAAAAAAAAAACTAAAATAAACAAGTGACTGCACACTGTTTTCTCTACTTGCTGTTCGAAAAAAGACATGATGTGTTAAAAACTTATAAATACTTATTTACTCTTTTGTTTTATATAGTAAAAAAATGTTATAATACATAAATGTGATCTGAAATGTCACGTAATATAAAACGATTAAATGTTAACAGAGTAATGTCACTAGAATAATAAAGGCTTACTCCAAATATACTTTATTATCACAAAATATTTACACTTAAACTTAAACCCAATGGTCGGGGGTCCGATTTTCACTCTATCTTTATATTTTAGTTACTAGCGATTGATTATATTATACTTTAAATAGTAGCGACCCGCTCGCGGCTTCGCCCGCTTCAACTACATAATTATTAATTTACTAATCTGCGTTATTTTCGTTTTCCAATAATAAATATGATTTTCAGCCAATACAATAAAACAGTTATTTGAAGCAATTTTGTCGAACAACATTATATACAGGCTGATTGAAATAAAACAAACACTAAATGTTAAGGGAAGCTTGCCAAAATATAATTGTAAAATCTATATTTCGATTTCCGTGCTTTGGTAGTCAGCGTTAAGTTACGCCACTCAATACGTCAAGTTTTAGAAAATGTGCGAAAACTGGAGAACGAAGTATCTTAACATTATGATCCCTTTGTTATGCTGGAAAAAGCGTAAACCTCAAAAAAATATATATACAGAGGAATATATTTACAAAGAACTGTCATTTACAGCCAATGTGAGAGCTGGACGTGGACATTTTCGCTGTAATACCTTCTACAAAAGTACAAATGTGTCTCTCGTCCCTCACTGGATTCTAAGGGTTTGATTAAATATCATCCCTTGGGAAATTTGGAAAATATTTTGGAATTTCATACGATTTCAAGAGCTTTCGAGTATTTTATTGACACTTTTCGATATTATAAATGTTAAGAAAGAATCCATAATATTAAATAGTAATAATAATCAAATAACTTTTGAATGATGTGCTTATTTTTAATTAATTAAAGAAATTTATAGTTATTGTTTTAGTTTATTGATAATTTCATGAGCTTGATGATATAAAATTATGAATCACATTTTCAGATATTTTTCACTATTTACGGAGAAAACGAAGTGAATTTAATATTTTTTTATCAATATAAAAAATGATAGACACAGCCGTGGCGCAGGGGTACAAGTGTGAGACTATTAAAGCAATGGTTGTGGGTACCAGCGGTGGGGGCGGCGAAGACTTATTGAATATATTCTTTTAATCACTCTTGTAACGATGCACAGCGGCGTTGAAAGTAAAAGTAAAAGAGAAATAGACTAGAAGCAGACTTTAGCAAGCACTGTTTTACCGTCATATAAAAATGAAGTTACCACCAGCTTAGAAGGTAGTTCTGCTGAGAATTCTGTCCATAGTCATACATAAGTAATAAATAATTAACCAGTGTTAGATTGAACACAAGTACTGTCTCTTTATTTTTGATTTTAGGTTCATTCTGTATACCGCAAATAGCAAATGTATACGGCATATATGATGGGTACGGGGGTTCAGACATTAGTGTTAAGATATTCCGTTTCGCGTGCACGAGCGAGGAAAATAATACTTTCGCTAGGGTCACATGACCACGATAACCTCTTTATGTTTCAAGAAATATCTTTTGAAAATCAGCTTCACGTTGTATCCCGCACACAGCAGGGTAGGCAGAGGGAACCTAGTGTTAAGACACTACGTTCCCCACTTTCCGCCGAGTTCTGCAGGTATTACGTGTTGAGAGACCATCAGACCGAAGAAATGAAAATATAAATGTAAATAAATATTTCATTTCCTCGAATGGGGATTGAACCCACAACCAGTTGATTTTACAGTCACACTTTGTGCCCCTGCGCCACGACTTTCATCACATATCTTTTATAAATATAAAAAAAACTGAAATTAGCCTTATTGATATTATCTCTCTACTGCACGAAGTAAGTGGTTAAAAAAACATTGAAACAACCAAATATACATTTGTTTAATAGAGATGAGCTTACAATTTATGTTTACGTAGCCTGTGTAAAAAAAATCACATGGTCGTTCCCTTCCGCCCTGCGATAATGCTTGTATTTTTCATATAAACATAAATTCATATTCTCATCGTTTGCAATTCGTTTTGTTGTTGGTAAGTCTTATCTTCTTTTTAACATAAACTTATTATTGTAGTACAAACGACTTGTAAATACGTATTAACATCTTAGAAACTAAATTTCAACCAAATGTAATGATTGTATTATCATGAAACTTGGCAGCTATATGTAGCTTAGATGTTGATACAATAATATGGTATCGTCGATCTGGTCTGATGATGGAGCCACGACCTCAATAGTGGAACTCCTTAGAAGATCCTAGCTTAACAATTCGGATCAAGACCATATAATTCATAGCCCCGAGAACATTCTATAGCACTTGTAACACTTGATGTAAAAATTAATAAAGAATAGAATGATATGACCTCATCAACCTATTTTAGAAGAGAACTAGGTTTCATTACATAAGACAAAATGCGTGTAGAGTTGCGGAACTTAACGCCGCGCTTTGCCTTACTAGGACAACGAAGCTAATTTAAATATAAATATTTTGCTAAATAACGATCAAGCCCACTACTTTTAATTTTATTTTTTAAATTTTAATTCTCACTACTATTACGATTACAGCAAAATACTTTCTAAATACGATGACGTCAATTTTATATAAACATGAGCAGTCTTGATAGATTTGTTTTATTATAGTCATTTGTTAACTGAAGTTGGTTTCTGGTCTGTACAAATTTTGCAAATGTTTAAATTTAATTAAAACTAAATCTTTACTTTTTACTAGTTATTCATCTGGAAATAGGCTATTTAGGTTAGTTGAAGCGCAGGGGCGCTGGGTTTTGGATTCCATTCCAGGTTGTCGGTTCTCCGCACCAGGTTGTGGGTTCAGTTCTCACTCGAGAAAATGAAATATAAATTATTTTTCAATTCATTGGGTATCTACAACGTCATTAACAAACAAACATACATACATAGACTGATAAACACATTATCATTCTTTGCATTGTCCATTCAGCTGCCAAGAAGGCGAAAAATGAAAGAAAGAAAGGCAAATTTAAATATGCGTGACTATAAAAAAAGAATATAAGAACTTATTTGCTTCCCGAATATTCCTATAGAAGCCCTCACTTTCAATATAGCTAAAAGGAAATGCTTATTAAATATTCATAATATCGTCGAGTTAGTAACCTCGACCCTCTGTTTTGTGACTGCGATGTATATATAGCTTTTATCTTATATTAAGATTAGGTCATAAAATATAACAACTTAATGCTCGTGGTATAAGAATTTAAATAATTTTTCCGTACAGAGTATAGTTTCATATATTTTCTTTATAAGGGTATAACGGTATTAATGGTATTGATGTTCACTCGGGAACCTAATAATTGTTATACATACATATATTTTAAATTATTAATTTTATTTAAAAAAGCAACTGTTGATTTTCTTACCCGCTCACCTCGGCAGAATTGCCTTCTGAGCCTTTGGTAGCTTCCTGTAGGACTGACATTACTGGTGTTTACAGGTAACTTGACGTTTCAAATGCGCTTGTATGTTTTAATTAAATAAGGAATATTTAGATTTTTTTGAAGACATGTATATATATAGGAATGAGTACCACGTGGGTACGTTGACATCATGCATCGCTATTTCAGATGCAGCAAGCGTTTGAAATGAAGACAATAGAAATTAAAAGAGTTATCAGTTCTTAAAATTAATTTAGAATGCAATTTTTTAATGGGAATTTACATATTTATGTATTATATTTTTATAACAATTTATTATACAGCGTGAAAAATGGCGATGAATGGGGAAGTAGAGTGTCTGAACACTACGTTGCCGCCACTTACATAGGATGGAGCTAAAATAGATATATGTAAAGCATGTTTCTTTCTTTTTGTTTTGTTTTCTTTTTGTTAAGACAACGATCATTTTATAAAAGTTTCATTTCTATCATCGCTTCTGCTAACAATTTATTTTAGTAGTTTCGTGCACCTATAAGGTATTAAATGATCAAAGTTAGGCGTATAGGAGCATCGTGTTCAGTCAAAGGCGAGAGCACTAGTATGTGTTTGAGAAATTCAAGCTTGAAATTCGACATGCTTCCTTTTTCAAAGCCGGTAAAATGACTAGACGTCTATCAGTAACTTAAACTTGGTGTCAATTTTTCAATTTTGTATTTTTTATTTTTATCCAAAAGGAGGGTTATGTTTTTAGCACGTATGTATATATGTATGTACGTCTGTTCCTTCTTTCCTCGATAACTGTTAAACCAATAAAGTGAGTTTCATATTTTCTTTATATTCACTTATTTTAAGAAAATACATTTTCAATAGTACCTGACTCTAAGCGCGATTATTATGGGTTCGATCTCGCTCGGGTTGATAATGTTTTTTTTTATTATTTTTATTGCCTGTCAGGGAAAGTGCGGTGTTGAGTTTCGCATCTCAACCAACTCGACTTCGACTCAAGTATCCCGAAATTTGGGGGAAAGTAGGGAACAGAGTGTCTTAATACTAGGTTCGCTGTCTCTACATTGCTACGTGAGCTCAAGCGTGAAGCTGCCTTTTTTCTTATTACATTTATCATTCATTTATAAATAAGAAAATTTCACCATTTTAATATAAAGTAGTATTTTGTTTTTATAGTGGCGCAATGAGTATGAGTTTGATTATAAATAAATTAGCGCGTTGACGTTGGGTTTGATTCTCATTTGGGAGAATGAAAAGAGTGTACAAAACCCAACTTATTATAACTATATTCGTGGCTTTAAATTCGTTTTACGTATACGTGATATATAATTAAAAGACCATTTTCCACCTCTATATTGTGAAAGGAACCTACATACCAAATTTTTGCATTCTACGTCACGTAATTTTGTGTGCGCGTTGGCTGTTAGGTACTCACATATTATTACATTCATAGATTTACTGTTCACAAAATCATAATAAACGTAAGTATGTACGATATAAACACAAAGTAGTTTTATATAAACATAAACACCAGCACAACGACGCTACGAAGCTACGACGCTACAGCGCTACAAAGGCGTAGAGCTACGACGCTACGCTAACAAGCATCTCGTTTGCGAGGAATATTTTATAAGGCGCGCCGCCGTGTGGGTGAATAATGCGGGATTTCATATTTAATTAAACGCCTTCTGTAAATATCGTGTAAATATTGTTGTATATAGTACGAGTATAGACGGGTTCATTAGAGAGTTACTATTTGTATGGAAGCTGTTTAAGTTTCTTTATTAACGTTCTTGGTAATGATTTGAAATTAGATTAATATTATGTGGACGATGAGGTGCAGATGTTCATACTCTTATTGATAACGTGATGGTTCTGGGTTCAGATCCCACTCGGGGTAATCAGTAATTTTCATTATCTTTCTCTGGTCACCAGACAAATGGTTGTGGTTTTCAGCTCCGTCACTAAAGACGGAATATTGCGATAATTAAGATGTGATGAGTGTCTTAACGCTAGCTCCGATATATGAAGGATATACTGTGAAGGTAAATAAAAATATAACAAACTTTACCATATATTTAGATTATAACTAAAATACATATAAAAATATTTTTTACCCATATCGTCCCTTTCCTGAATCGACATATTTGCTCGTAGGTTTTAACATATTGTGGAACAATGAAACCAATAAATTTCCTTTGTTCCCGCACACACTGCCACATATGTCAGGAAAGATGTATGAGAAGGGCAAGTGAGAATTAGATTAGCTTTGTAAGATAAAACTTGTTCACTTTTAGTGTTATATCGATTGAATGAGAATTGGTTCGCCAGGACTTCATGATTTAATTGCCTTTATATAAGAGGTTTTTGTATAGATATTTTTCGCATAACAGGGTATGAAATGGGAATCTGGTGTTAAAACATTCCGTTTCCCACGAACGGCGCAATTTTCGAGATATTGCATATTGAGTGGCAGAATTTAAGGTCGCGCTTTGTCTACCAAATACTAACAAGGAATAACCTAAATGTAATAATTCTCCGATCTCATCAAGAAAACATTTTTTTACCCATTTTTTCACATTTAACAGGACAGTCAGAAGGAACGTAATAAAAAATCTGAAAAGCGGAGTAACTTTCCTTTTCGTTCAATTTTCGAGACATTGGAAGAGTACACAGCTCACGCGTTTCGTCGTCTAAAGTGCTTAAAACTTAGTGCCTTAGTTAAAACTAAACAAAAATAATTTAAATAATCGTCTCATCTATGATTAAATCCACTGCGCGACAGTTTTGTTTTGTTTTGAGTGTTATAACACTAAGTTCCCTTTGTTCGACCTGCTAATAAAACACTCCTCCTATTAACTAATAGTAAAAATGTTACTATCACAGAAAAGAAACAAAGAATTTGAAATGCTAGCGTATACGCACAGTAGCCGTATCACTTGCTCTAGTCCTACTTCATTTCTACACAAAGCGATTGTCTCTGCAAACAACAAGACAAAGACAATATTTACTGCGATACGAGATCAAAGATTACCTTCACTTCGCAAAGGTACTAACAAAAAGCCTATACTCAGATCGTACAAGCCGTTGCCTCTTTCAGACGACGAGGGCAAGTACAATATTCCATAAGTTTGTGAAAAGAAAGTAGAATTATTTTGTTTATATACGTACAAGTATTGAACTCTATTTATACTGTGAAGAAATGTCTGTATAGTATATAAAACTTATTCGTTACTCAGTGACTGTCAGTCAGATC
Source organism: Heliconius erato x Heliconius himera (assembly GCA_013421005.1). NCBI lineage: Eukaryota > Metazoa > Arthropoda > Insecta > Lepidoptera > Nymphalidae > Heliconius > Heliconius erato x Heliconius himera. The sequence goes on from JAATLQ010038641.1 coordinate 73,325, forward strand.
ACGGAGAGCAAACGGAACTACTGAACTTAGAAAGTTGGACCTCGACATGTATGTTGCTTAGAGAGTGACTAAAAGAAAATTTTTTGAAGTTTCACGAGAACGAAAAACAAGGAACTATTTACGTCATAATGTCCACGCAAACGAAGTTGCGAGTTAAGACTAGTTCTCTAAGGGACATGGAACTGTCTCAGGAATTGAAAAGATGATTTTAAAATAAAACAAAGCTATAGGTACTATATGTAAGATATAAGACTATTAGTACCAGTTTAAGTTTCTGTTTTACTTGTATTTGTACTAAGGGTACGTTTTTAAATTAAGTTTCGATTTTGATTATTAAATATACATAATCCAATTTATTTTAAAAACCGTCATAGTGACTATCCATGTTTTTATACGAATTACACGAAATGGGTTTGATTGACTCGCGGGAAGTAAATTAATTTCATTTCCGATAACAAGACAAAGGGCAGCGATGAGCTATGCCACTCAACACACATTGTGTTAAAAAATTTGTGATGTTAACAATAGGTTATTTCTGTCTATCCTTCTAATTCGGGATATATCGCGAAGCTAGAAAAAGTTGTACTTAGGATACAGTGAGTTATCACTTAAGTTTTCTACAGCCTATGAGTGATAGGAGAAGAATATATAAATATATTAATTATCCTTCACCGTTATTTATATTTTTTTAATTAACCAATTATTTACTAGTTTTCATTTTACAAAACAATCCATGTGTCGACAGCTGTGGTGTATATTGTACATCAAAGTTCAAATAGGTATGTTTATTTCCCCCATCGCCGACAAATCTGGAATGTTGCCTGAGGCAGGACCTTTATAAAAGGGTTCGTTCCCTCAGCGCTTTACGCTATAAACTTGGCTTTTCTTATCTCACAATGGATAGAACGTTTTGCTGGGTATTTGTACTGTAAGTTGTGAATTTTGTGATATTCGAATTTTGTTAAAAAGTTCATTTTAATGTTTGCGTTTTCATATCAACGTTGAAAAATTTTATTCAAAACAAGAAGTTATGACCCCAGAGCCAAAACAATCCAGACTTTAGTTGCTTTATAAATCCTGAAAGTTTTTATGTGCATACACCCAACACCGGTAAGTACTATTAGGGAATATGGATATTGGGTGTTGGTTACTTTGGTAGTTATTAGGTAATTAAGATGCAAAAAATAGTAGACGTGTCTGACAAGCGACAATGTCATTTGTAATATTATTTCCAAAAAAATTGAGTTTTATAATTTAATAAACTTTTATTTAGGTACTATTTTTTGCATGTGTCATCCCACATTTAGAAAAGAATAGATACTCTCTTAGAAAGTGTTTTTTTTAACTATACTTTCTGGCTATGCTGAAATTGTTAAATTTTCTAAAGAAAATAAGAATGGGTCGGGCTCGCCCACCGAGGGAGGGTTCTCTACAAAAATGGGGGGTGTTGAACTTTTTCTGAAATTGAAGCTTAGTATAGTCAGCCCTTTCATCTGATACCTCACTTGAACTAGCGGCTTCAATACCAATTTTGGCCCTCTATTATTTTTAGGATCTAATCTTATCTACTTATTTAGAAAACGTATAAAAATTTGAGAACGGAGCGCCAAGCGCTACGGTCTATTCATACCTCTTTCGCCTAGTCCACTGTCATTAACCTCTTTATACAAGGCCTTCGGGAGATCTCAATGTTTTTACGTTTTCGAAGATTCGAAGGTCAACAAATGTCTCTCTCTACCTCTCTTACCGCTCATTTTTTCGTCCGCTCATTCTCAACGTGACATCCTCGGTAGTATCTGCCATTCTGTGTATCTCTTCGTTGTGGATTCCATTAGCTAAGCTGACTTCGAAGAGATTGTATCTTCACAGCATTCATCTTTCTTTCATCCTTCGTTTGTAATACCCACGGTACGCTGCTGTATAACAGCGTCGGTACCTACACAGCATTGTGTATGGCTAAACGTGCAGCTGCGCTTATTTTTCGCTATCTCATCAATGTAGCTAAGGCACCATTGATCCTGTTACCGGCAGCAATACGCCTTTCCGCATCTATTTCGACCTAGAGACATCCATCTCTACTGAACATACTTCCTAAATACCACTTCACCACCACTCCATTCACTTGTTCTAATATCTATTTACACGTTTTAAAATTTAACTACAAATCTTTAGAACTAGTACCTTTAGATGCTAGGTGATAACTTCCATAATTCTAAGTCAACCGGAAGTACCCTATGAATTTTAATTCCCTTTATAGTGTCGAAATACGCGTTTCTTGCGATATAAACGGCAATATCTTTTTTAAGTAAATGTCAAAATATGATTTTTTTTTTAGGAAATCAAAGGACCGTAGGACCGTAGATATCTCCAAGCGTTCCTGAGATAAAGGCTCTTGATAGACAGTCAGACAGACAGACGGTCAACAAAGTGATACTATAAGGTTTCCTTTTTTATCTTAAAAGGTACGAAACCCTAAGAAAAAATAAGTTACACGCCTACGTTTTCAATATTTTGCAAGAATAATTATAAAATAAGTGCATCTAAATTAATTGTAGTAAAAAAAAACATCAAAATATTGTATTCGAATAATATACACGAGCACTTTGTGATCTTCACATCAATCGGCCCATTGACCTGCGTTGCGGAGCACCTCTACTAGGCCACTACTTTGTAATGGTAATCTTGTCCAATAGTATGCATAATGTCATTGCGCTAGCTTAGAAGTCTTTTTTCAACTTCATGCTGTATCCCGCTTACAGCAGGGTAGGCAGAGGGAACCTAGTGTTAAGACACTCCGGTCCCCACTTTCCGCCGAATTCTGGAGGCATTGCGTGTTGAGTGGCAAAACTCAACGCCGCGTTTTGTCTAGACACCAGAGCAAAGAAACGGAAATATAAGTTTAAATAAATATTTCATTTAAAAAAAAATCGAATAGAAAAAAACAAGGACTTCAAACAACGTACTGAAAAGTAAAAAATAATTGTATATAAAGTAAAAAATGGTTATAAAATAAAATAATTAAAAAAAGATTTTATAATTTTGAGGTCGGTGCCAAGTAAAACAAACAGGCTTGGTAATTCGATATTGTAGTAAGGTTGTTGTAGCATTAGATTTCTGTATAAAATATATTCTATGCGGCGTTTAGTTCCACTACTCAACACGCGTTATCTTAAAAATCTAATCTAGTCTTAACGCTACATGCGGGATACAGCGTGAAGAGACATAATATTTGTATTGTTTTACTAGGTGTATTTACATAGAGTTGTACGTAGGCTTTTTTTATTGTTCGATGAGAAGCATTTTCCAATTCTAAGATAAATCTTTACATAAATGGGGAATTGAAGCCAGTCGTGGCGCACGGGCACGAAGTGTGACTGTAAACGTGACTGGTTGTGGATTCGATTCCCATTCGAGGAAATGTATATTTATTTAAATTTATAATTTTGATTTCTTGGTATTGGTGTCGAGGCAATGCTTGGATTTGAGTTCCGCCACACAATGCCTTCAAAATTCGGCTTAAAGTGCGGGATACAGCGTGAAGCGACTTATTTTTTTTTTAATGGAGAATGGAGAAAGATACCTTGTTAAACGGCGTATTTATACTAATAAATGTGTACAAAAGGAAATTGATATAGGGTTTTGGACACATTCTCTTTTCAGATGCCACATGTCGATCGATACATAACAATCAATCACTAGAAGTCAGCCAATCACCAGAAAGTACTAATGGTGTTTTATTAACTATATTTGAGAATGTCGTGGTGCAGCGGCACAACGGCTGGTGGGTTTTATTCCTAAACGGGACAAAGAATTATTTTCATTTCCTTGCTCTGGCATGATAAATCGCGGTGTTGAGTTCCGCGATTTAATACGCAATATCTTTAAATTTGAGGGATGCATGGGAGGAGTATCTTAACAGTGCATTCCCATAGCCTACCACGTTGTATGTATCTCATTCAGTATCAATAAATATTCAACTATTTACATCTAAAATAATTATTGTTAAACTAATTCTAGAGACTACAATTGCTCTTAAGACCAACCGCTTACAAAGCTATCGGCTCGTTGACCTATAAAAGTGCACTCGAGGTTGCTCCGCTTTGTGGTAGATCACAACCTTCTTATACAAACTACAGAATCATTCCTCTTTTTTTATACTCTAAACACTTTAACACTTTTTTTACTCAATTATTTTTTTGTTTAAAAAGTTGACGCAGGATATAGAGTACCTACTACGTGTGAAAAATTTATATGCTATATCGTTTTTTTATTTTTTTTAGCTTCTCGCTGTATCCCGCTTATGACAGGATAGGCAGTGGGAAGACAATGTTAAGACAATCTATTTTTCACTTTTCATCCAATATTTGATTCATTATGTTTTGAGTGGCGAAATTCAACTCCGCGCTTTATTTTGTTATGTATCTCATACCATCGAGTGAAAATCGAATTCCAAAACGTCGCGTTTACAGCCAGCAATATTTTTTTAAGAACTAAACATAACAATTTCAATTTATCTAATTGTTTTATAGCTTTATCCCGCCAAGCAAATCCCAATTACACGGTCAGCATAAAAAGTTATTTAACGCGAGGTTTACAGCGCTGTGGAAGACCGGCGACAATAAAATGAGTTTATTTGCAATGTAATAAAAATAACAGCGCGGTCTAAAATTTAATCGACTTGCAACCCTTCGACGGTGGCCTCGTAAAGTGTTCTATCTGAATAGATAGTATATATATACTAGCGACCCGCTCGCGGCTTCGCCCGCTTGTACAATACAATTATTTATTTTCTCATTTGAACTATTTTTGTGATCTAGTAAGTAGTATCTAGTAACATTATCATTTTAAAGTCCATAAATTGAAAATTAAAGTTTTAGTTCATTCAATAGAATACTTATTTTGCAGTAAATTGTCGCATGCGATATATACTTTACTAGAGGGCGCGCGCGGCTTCGCCCGCTTATTAGGAGTGAATTCTAAAAAAACCACGAAACACGTGTTCAATAAAATATTTTTAACAGTCTGAATTTAAATTTTTATAAAAATCGGTGGGAATTTAAAGATTTTTCCATATAAACTTTCAACCCCTTTAAAAACCATGAAATACGTGTTCAATGAAATATTTTTAAGAGTCTAAATTTCAAATTTTATAAAAATCGGTACAGATTAAAAAAAAAATCCATACAAACTTTCAACCCCTATTTCATCCCTTTAGAGTTAAAATTTTTCAAATTCCCTTCTTAGTGGATGTCCAGAATATGAAAATAAACATCTGCCCAAATTTCACGTTTCTACCATCAGCGGTTACGGCTCTGCGTGCGTCTTACCTCAGTCAGTCAGCACAAGTCCTTTTATATACTTTATATCAACATTATTTTTTTTCTTTATGAGCCGATTTAAACAAAACTAACACTAAATGTTAAAGGATAGGAAGGATGTACAATATTGAAAACTATATTTAAATCGGTTGAGCCGTTTCTCAGATAAGGGTGAACAAACGCACAGTCACATTTATATATCCCAAATAATAAATTTTATCGTATATCTTCCAGGTACAGACTACGATGCGTTACAGTTTTATTGTAAGTATAGATTAATCATACTAATATTATAAATGCCAAAATTTGTGAGGGTGAATGTATGGATGTATGTACGGTATCCTACGGTACATCATCTTTGTGTAACTTCAGTTTAGGTTTAGGGAGTGTCCGCCAAGATAGCTCTCAAAGAGGAGGATTCTTTTGCGATTTTATTAATATGCATCGTTAAATAACGACCAAAATTACAGAAAACCATTACAAATTGTAGCCTATGTGTTATTCTGATGTATAAACTATATTACTGTAAAGTTTCATCAAATCCGTCCTGTAGATTTTTCGTGACAGAGTAACAAACATACATAAATCTGTCCTCACAAATTTTCGAATTTGTAATATTAGTAGGATTAGTATACTACAGACCGCAAACACGACGGTTTTGTTTCGATTACAGAATACAGTGTACAGAACACAATGTCTTAACACAAGGTTCCTTCTACCTACCCTTGCTATATGCGGATTAAGGGGTAATTACCCAACTACGGCGAAGGAAAAGAGGGTCATTATTTTGACCTGTATATATGTATGTGGGTATGGATGTTCATCTGTTCCCTCATAACTTCTAACCTAGTTGTTATAAAAAGACAAATGAGATGTCGTTAGAAGCTTCTTGATCGTCTGCTGGGTGACTTCATGTAACGTGACTTCATGTAACCTATAAGGTTACATGAAGTCACGTTAAATTAACTACAACGCAGAGAGCGGTGCGAGCTAGTGAGTCCTCTAGGATTTAAGAGAACTAACACCTGATAATTGCAAAAAACATAAAACCACTTCTAAAATAGTTAAATATAATATGAAACAATAAAACTTTAGCTATTATATTAGGTCTGCTCTGCATAATAAATATACCTGACACAAATTCACGTAACTCTAAAATAAATGAAATAAAAGAAAGTTTAAAAACTAAAACTCGACTACTAAAACACGCTCTAAAAAGTACGAAACGCTCGCGAGAATAGTCCCCGCTCAAATTATTATGTACAAACTATAAAAAAATTACCGACTATTAAATAAACAACTTACTTACACATATTATATTTAAATGTGTTTTTGTAAGTCATACTGACAGAGATATGTTTAAAGGACGTGATCGTATGCCACTTTAATTTTATTTTTTTATTCTAATGAATCTGTTTTACTACAGTAGGTGGCATACGACCACGGTTATCTGAGAGTTAGGACACTCCATTCCCCTCTTTTCGCAGAATTCTGGAGGCGTTGTCTGTTGAGTAGTGAAACTGAACGTCGCCGTTTGCCTCAACACTAGAGTAAAGAAATGAAAATATTCAATATTTCGTTTCCTCGAGTGGGATCCGAACCTACAACCTGTGGCGTTTACAGTCACATGTGCGCCCATCGCCACGACTGATCTCAAAAAATAAAAAATATAGTTTTTAAACGTTAATTTTAAATATTTTTCAAAAACTTGGAAGAAAAGTGAAGAACGGAGTGTCCCGGCTCTAGATTCTTTGTCTCTACATACGTATACATATACATATATGTATTATACATATACATATATGTATTATACTTATAATTATATAGCAGGACACATAGTTGGGAAGTTGAAATGTTATAGTTAACTTTGTTCAGTTACTGAAAGTGTTGTATCCCGGATTCAAAGTGAATTTAAGATCGAGGACATCTTGGGATGAGGACTCCTAAAGGGACGTTCACTTTAAGTTAATTGAAACGCTGATGAATGAAAATTTACAATGTAACAATATTTAATACTCCGCCGTTTCTCTATTATAAGGGTTACCGAATTCAAGAATTCCGAATTAGTTAAATTTAATAATAGCTATTGCTCATTTTAAAAATTTATTGTCTAATTTAATAAAAATTAAGATATTTTTAAATAATTAAGAAAATAGATGCCATCACATTTAAAGAAATCATTGCTAATAGTAGGCAATATTTTTTAATAATATTTTAAAAAATACATTAAAATTTCATAAGTATGTCTTTTAATTTAACTACTTATTTTTTAAGGGTTAGGCAAAGGGAATGTAGTTTTAAGTCACTCTGTACCCTACTTACTACAATTCACTTATAAATACAATACACTTTTCAAAACGTTGCGACTTGAGTGGCGGAATTTAATGTTGCGCTTTGTCTTGTTATCCGAGAGAAGAAACTGAAAATATTTTATTACCTTGGGTGTGAATTGAACTTGCAACCGTTGTGTTTACTTAACTGAGATATTACTTAACTTACTTATTTTATAAACATCAGCTAGTTTGGTCACGTTGAACGAATGAGTGATGAAAGAAGATTTTGATTGAAGAAGACAAAAAAGATTTATGATGGAAAAGTGAGCGGTAAGACAGGTAGCGAGAGACCTCGGTTAACCTTCGAAAACACAGTATCAAAGGTACTGGAGGAAGGTCACGTAAAAATAATGAGGACCCCCCGGAGGGCATGTATGAAGAGGTTGATGACAGTGGACGAGGCGAAAGAGGTACGTAGAGACCGTAGCGTTTGGCGCTCCGTTCTCTCTGACTACCCCGCTAGGGATAAAGCGTGAACCTAGTTATAGTTTAAGTTACTTATTTTATGCATATATTTCTTTACACAAAACTTCAAATTCATCAGAAAAATCGCACATCAATCTTCTATTTAGTAGTCAGATCCACTAAATAGCCTTATGAGGGCTTACAATTTATTCCTAGAACAAACCGCAAATATATATAAAATGTAAATATCTAATACATTTGTACAGTAGCGGGTGAAACTTTACTGCCTCAGTTGCCCCATAAACTAGGCACCAAGAACATTTGCAAGAGTTATCGTTTAGTATACCTAATTTGTTTTCAATGATCATAACCTAAAATATAATTTATGCTATTATAAATCTTAAACTAATAGACATAAGAGTTAATATAGTATACTAATGTTATATTATTATGTACGTTACGGGTGGTTGTATAGACGTAAAATAAGGTTAGATGGTCAGAACATTTAGTTGTAACAAATATGTATGTATATTTGTTCACGTTATGCTATCGTGTTTCGTCTGAATTAAGTAATGTGTTTCATACGTATTTGAATTTACACCTTAATAATTCTATAGGATTTATGATGACGCTATTTTAAAGGTAATTTTTATGTGAATTTTTTTTATGCTGTATTCCAAATATAGTACTGAAGTAGTAGATGTTAATGTAGTGATATTATTGCAAAGGCGAGATGAAAGTGGAGGGCGGTACCCTCTTTGGAGATATTCTATATTGAGTGGCAGAACTCAATGCTGCTTCTTATCTTGAAATCAGATCGAGGAAATCAAGTCATTCCTCAAGTGAGTGAGATTCGAACATGGTCTTTTATATATTATATATAAAATATAATATTATACCCAACATTCCTGACCAGAGGGATTTGAACTAAAACAATCAAGCCAAACTGTTCCAAAGTTGACAGTCCTATTACATTATTAATGAAAGAGTCTCTCCAGACACATACTTTTAGCTTCGCAATAACATATTTAGGTTATTATATAAATTTCCACGAGACTACATAAGACACAACTACATAGAACTTACAATATGAACTTGCCCGAACTGTAACTCCATTACTTAAGCAAACTACGCTGAGCTACGTGAAGGCGACTTGGAAGTTGGAACTTAACACATTCCGTCCGCAAAGTTGGTCTTGAAACGAAATCGTTATAACTGATAAAGCTCCAGATGTCATTGTTTTTAGGGTTCCGTAAGGGAAAACGGAACCCTTATAAGATCAGTTTGTTGTCCGTCCGTCCGTCTGTCAGTCTATCAAGAGCCTTTATCTCGGGAACGCTTGGGGATATCGTGTTGAAATTCAAACCATATACTCATGTCTACGGTCGCTTAACTTTCTGCTAAAATTTTACTTCTACATTTACTTAAAATGAAGATATAGCCGTTTATATCGCAAAAACACTTATTACTACGAGTATAAGGCGAATCTAAATTAATAGGGTACTTCCGGTTGACCTAGAATTATGAAATGAGACAGCTAGCATCTACTGGTAGCAATTCAGAAAAAAATCTGAAAACTACACATTGTGGTTAAATCCTAAAAAAGAATAGTCTTAAAAGGGAGGCAAAAATTGGTATTAAGGGCGCCAGTTCAAGTGAGGTATCAGATGAAAGGGCTTTAGCTAAGCTAGAATTTCAGAAAAAGCTTCTCTAAATTTTGAACGGAACCCTCGGTGAGCCAGCCCGACTCGCGCTTGTTCGGTTTCTTTTTTATACTATTATTTTTTCGCGACGTTTGTGTGTCAATCCACTTGGGAGAGCGATTTATTCTCATTTCCTCGCTCTGGAAACAAGTAAAAGGTGCGTGTTGAGTTGCGGAATTTATCACAACGACGTCTGCAGCACAAGACCAGTCTCACCTCTTACACACAATCTACCTACTCTGAAATCTGGTATGTAGGCCCTTTGGAGAGTTCAGGAGGACACTAAATGGGGGAATGACTATTTTATAGTCCATGTAAAGGACTATGTGACTCATTTTTATTGTAATTCGCTTCCCAAATCAAAAAGAGAAGAACAGGATTTAACTTCAGGCCCTGTTTTTTGTTTCTTAGAAAATATAAAATTAAATTTATAATTAACTTTTCTGCTTACAACGACCTAAAAACGTCATTTATACTTTTCATTTTATAACCTTGAGTTATAATATAATTCCAGATATAGTACACATGTGGGCTTATGGAAGGTAATTTAGTTTAAAAGGGTAAGTTAACTCGTCGGTCTATACACTAGAGGATAGCTGAGCTGAGAGCTGACGAATCCTCTTTATACTGGAATACGTGAGGCACTTCGCTATTACATAAATATATTTTGTATCTTCATTATATACCTGTTCTCTGAACATGACAAGTTTTTTACATATTCTAAAAAAAATAGTTAAATAGTACACACATATTCAGAACATTTTTACCATTGATTGATCATTAGACTCATCTGGTCAGCGGCGGCGTTAAGTTTCGCCACGTAATACGCAATCATTTTTTAACTTCATGTTTTATCCTGCATAGGTTAGATAAAGTAAAGAATTATAAAATTACTAGTCAAACGACGACATTAACTTTAATTTCACAGAAAACTCCATTTCAGTAATTATTTTATAACTTTAATAATGTTGAACGAGTTTCTAGAATTTCGATTCTATATAATGTCGCCGTACTCTATGCGGTAAGTAGGGCAAAACACTTAGTTGCTACGTTTTATTGGATTATAATGTAATTAGCTATTGATGTGCTGAAGCCGGTTTATTTTCATGACGACTCCTCGTTAACAAGTATAAAAAATATATTTGTATGAAAATTATTAGTATATATATTAAATCTATACTAATATTTTAAAACTGAAAAATCTGGGAATGGAGGTCTTAACACTAGGTGTACACCTACCCTGCTATATACGGGATACAGCGTGAAAACCAAATAAAGTAAGTTATGTTAAGTAAGAAAAAATGGTCTTAAATTATTTTATAATAATGTTTACTGAAAATATAAAACATAAAGCGAGCTCGATCGATTCAACTTATTGTTGTCAAGACAATACAAAACCGATATATTGCCTTCAAGCATGCACGGGTTTAGCTAGCGTCTAATAGGAGCCGTACACGGTACGATTCGCTGATCTGGTCAATTTATATTTATTTTATTCTTCAAGCTGCATCCCGCATATAGTAGGTTAAATGGAAATGCAGTGATCGAGACATTGCGTGTTGACTAGTGGAACGAATCGTTTTACTAGACCGAGTCAATGAAAATAATTCATACCCTTAAGTGCGTTTACAATCAGACTCTGTGTCCCTGCGCCACAGTGGCCTCTATAGTAATTTAAAAAAATCTATTTCACGGTAGGCAGACGAAATATAGTGATAAGACACTCCGTTCTCCTCTTTCCGCTGAATTTTTCGACGCATTGCGTGTTGAGTGGTAGAGTTTTTGCCTTGATGTCAGAGCGAAGAAATGAAATTATTAAGAAATAATAATTCATTCCCTCGACTGGGGATCGAATCTACAACCGTCGCTTTTCAGTCACATACTTGTGTCCCTTGGCCACGACGGCCTCAGAAAATCTTTACTTTCATCGATTTACAAAAAATTTGTAGTTCCTTGTGGTGTCGATGAACAACTTTCAATTCTTTGAGATGATGATCTAAATTCTAAATAAACTGACATTAAGCGACATGAGTCCATCGTGAGGCTATTGCTGGCACTAAACATAATTTGAAAAAAAAAAATAATCAAAATATACTTTATTCAAATAGATTTTTATTTTTATTATTTATTATAAACACTTTTGAATCATTGAATGAACATAAAGCTACCATCTTAGTTACGTCAATGACATATACGCAATATTAAATTGGAAAACGGCTAAAGAATTCTTTTTATTTTTGTAAACGGGAATTGAACCCGAATAAACGTTCTAACTGGGTCATTTCCAAGTTGTTTTAATATAGGTGAGCTATTTAATATAATAAATAAAGGTATCTCGCTACCATGATTGTCTTACAGAAGATATATGTTATTATAGTATCAGAGTAATTACATAAAGGTAACAGGAGGTATCATTTAGTAATTATATGAAATAATATTACTACATTGGAATGTTCGAGATTGTTTTTTTTTGTCTTTTCAAAGAAACCATAAACTCGTATAAAAATCATTACTTTCTGATTTGATAAACAAAGCAAGACGGTGAGTTTCGACACAAAATTTTAAGTTGTTAGTATATCTACTAAGGCGGTGTGTGCAGTGTGTGCGGGCGTGCTAAGACACACCGCTCTCCCCTTTTCAAACAGAGAGGGGAATTGAAAATAATTTAAATCAAAATCGGCTTCACGCTGTATCCCGCATACTGCAGTGTAGGCAGAGGGAACCTAGTGTTAAACCACTCCGTTCCCCACTTTCTGCCGAATTCTGGAGGCATTGCGTGTTGAGTGGCAGAACTCAACGCCGCCCTTGGAAGCGAAGAAATGGAAATAAAATTTAAGTAAATATTTCATCTCCTCGAGTGGGGATCGAACCCACAACCAGTCCGGTTTTACAGTCACGCTTTGTGCCCCTGTGCCACGGCTGGACTAATAATTTAAATATAACCATTCCTCCGAGTGGGGATCGGTCCCACAACCACAGCGGGCACACCCACTCCTGCTATTCGTATTTAAATGTTAAGCTTTAAAAAAATAAAAGAGCACACAAAGTAACAAACTTACACTAGTCGAGGCGCATAAAGCACAAACTACTCGAAACTATAAATTGGCACGATCGCATTTGACTTGCAGATTCAAGCCATTGTGACTCTAATTTATCGAGGCATTGTTGATTCTGCTACTACAGTAGACTCTACCTACCGCGTGCTCTGACAGTAGTTCGCGACGGCCATTTGAATACAAATAGATGTTACGAATCTAATGAAATAAATGTAAATCTATTTATATACATAGACGCCGGTAGTGGCGCAGGAGCATAAGATGTGACTGGAAACGTGACTGGTTGTAGGTTCGATCCCCCTCGAGGAGATGAAATATTTACTTAAATTTATATTTCCATTTCTTCGCTCTGGTGTCGAGGCAAGGCGCGGCGATGAGTCCCGCCACTCAGCACGAAATTTCAGAATTTGGCGGAAAGTGTTGTAAATCTTAACACTAGTTCCTTCTGCCTATCCTGCTGTGGGCGGAATACAGCGTGAAGCTCATTTTTTTTATTTATATAGATACCTTGAAGCTTATATAATATGATATCTATATTTTTAAAGCCGTCGTAGCGCAGCCGCACAGCATCTGACTGTGAACACCACGGTTGTGGGTTTGATTATCCACTCGGGGAATGAATTATTTTCATTTACTAGTTCTGGTAAAAAGACAAACCGTTGTGTTAAGTTACGCCACTCGAAATGCTATATATAATATATTTGTCACATTATTATATTCTATGGAAAACCCCTTTTATTAACTCACTCGCAATCGCTGATCTAGTATGTAATGTTATATAGAATTCACCTGCATTGTGCAGTTATAAGACATCTAGATATAATATAAATCTTTAATACACTGTAATAATAGACGATAAGATGATATTAATAGTCGTTAGTCGGAACTTGCGCTAGAATTTATGATAGCATTTCTAAGAACATTTAAACTATTAATTGCTACACTCAAGAAAAATGTCCGGGATATTATCTCTCATGAGAAATTCTTCGTGTGGATTTTACAAATAGAACCAATGTGCAGTGTCACGTGAAGATTGCTGACAAGGAAATTGCTAAAGTGTCATTTTTGTTCTTTGGAAATAGGATTAAATGTATTTCTTCAATAATGATATTATTATTGTTATTATTATATATACATATATATATGACATTGTCACTCTCTCAAATTCAAGCGAAAAAAAAGAGAAATGGGTGACTCGGCACTAGGTTCGGCCTACTTGTGGAAAACAGTATTTTTTATCTTAACGCTATATCCCGCATGGTATAGTTCGCCGAGAGTACAGGGGAACCTAGTGCTTAGACACTCTGTTCGCATTAAGACACTACCGTTCCTCATTTTTCTCCAAATTCTAGAGGCATTGCGTGTTGGTTTGACTCTACTTCTTTGAACTGCCATTTGTTTATAAAATGTCACACACATGACACATGTTATAGCAATTAAATACTTTAAAATAATTCTAACCAATTAATAAATAAATGGTAAAACAATTCTTTCTACGTACCTTTATTATATATACATGAAAAAAAAAACGGAAAAGTAGGTATCAAATTAAATAATAAAGATCTTAGTAGAGCCGATAGAGTCAAAATTAGGAAAGTGGTGTAGATAATGGATGCCACCGCAGGTGTTACAGCAACCTCTTTCACAGCGGGAACTAGGTTATTTCATACTAGATCACCGGGTGCTTGTAAATTTTCGTATAATGTACTATATATGTACCAAATAAGCAATTTGTCACCATCATGTCCAGTACACACCCTGCACCGTCTTTTTAGCGCAGTGAAGAAGTTAGATACAGAAACGCGATAGCTGCATATTAAATTCCTATTCGGAGATATTTTAAGATATAATTTAACTTATATATTTGAAAGATTATATTTTAAAATATTTATTCATATCAAATATTCAATATTCTTAAATAAGACATAGTGTAGTGATGACACTTACAAATCACTTTCGACACCAAATAGTGTGCCCTAAACTTGTAAAACATGCGTTAAGATAAAAAAAAGATGAAAATAACAACCTAACTTGAGACACATTTGGCTTTTATGGCAGCTACCTTGAAATTTGCTGGGTTTTGAGGTGTCTCTACATTTAGGTACGTGTTTGCTAGACAGTTGACCCAAATTTTAAAAACGTTTGTCGGCTTCAGTGAAATTTAATGATAAAACAGTTATTATGCGAAGTGGTAGTATTAATAGAAAAGGTTGCATTCATATTAAGAATTTATCATTAGATTTTTAATATAGAGAATGTCTATAATTAAAATATTATATCTCGTTTTATTTAACACATAATGCTAATGCAAGTTCTCTATTTTAATAGATGAGAAAACTTGGGTTGTCTTTCAGAAAAAAAAAATCTATCTGCGTCGCGATATAAGAAAGTTTTATGAACATAAAAAATTGTAATGACTATAAATTTACATACGAGTACAATATTTTCTTGTTAACTAAATGGCTACTTCATAATTTAAAATTTATGAAGCTTTACTAAATAAGTCATGATATAATGGCGCCTAATGGTACATTATATATTTTTTTTTAGCATCATGTTGTATCCCGCATATAGCAAGAGTAAGGGTAAATATATAAGAAATCTAGTGTTAAGATACTCTGCTTCTCATTTTTAGTAAAATTTTCGAGACATCTCTTGTTGAGTGATGGATTTCAACGCTGCGGCATGTCTTATTATCAGAGCGAGGAAATGAGAATATGTCATGACCATGAGGTAGAATCGTGCCCACAATGAATTGCTAAATGTCTTACGATTTTATTTCACATTTGACATTTAACAAAAAAAAAACGGACAACAGGCGTATTTTAAGAAAGAACATAAAAATAGTACAAAAGCTGCAATAAAAGTGGAAAGTAAACATAATTAACATGAAGGTTCAGATAGAGACACATTACATTGTTAAAGTGGCCATTAGTCCTCTTTTCTATATAGTAGCCTTACTTTTGATAAAAATGTTAAATGTCTATTATAATTAGGGTCCCGTATCTCAAAAGCAAAAAACGGAACTCTTCTAAGATAACTCTGTTGTCCGTCTGTCAAGACCATTTATTTGAGATCACGTAGAGGTTTGAGGCCGGTCGTGGCGCAGCGGCACGAGGTGTGACTGCAAAACCGACTGGTTGTGGGTTCGATCCCCATTCGAGGAGATGAAATATTTACTTGAATTTATATTTCCATTTATTCGCTCTGGTGTCGAGGTTAAGCGCGGCGTTGAGTTCTGCCACTCAACACGCAATGCCTCCAGAATTAGGGGGAACGGAGTGTCTTAACACTAGGTTCCCTCTGCCTACTCTGCTGTGTGCGGGATACAGCGTGAAGCTAATTTATTTAATTTTAATTTTACGTAGAGGTATCATGCTGAAATTAATATCAAATATTCAAGTCTAAAAAATGAAGCATCTAAATGTACGTCAAGAGATATGAGCATTCATTCAAGCATTATTTTTGCTGTATTTTGTATAAATTCCCCTTTATCAAAATCTATATGTTACTTACAGTACATCTATAGTCATGAAATTTGGTAAGAAGTGAGAATACAAATAAAGTTAAAGTAAGTTAAAACTTATAATCGGATTTCATTCATCGGTCATCATCATCTGTCTGGCACTATTAGATAGTAAATGAAAATAAAAGTGGCAGTAAAGTAGGTCTGGGTCAACATATCCTTTTTTATGATAAAATAGCAGCCAAACGAGGCGAACCACCACCTAATAATAAGTGGTTTCCCTCACATGGACCTGGCATCTCCAACATCTGAGGAGTTGATTACACGTTGCCGGCCTTGTGAGTATACGGTTGAATGAAATATTTGTATATAAACTTCCTATTTTTCTCCCATTTGTAAGTTTACATTCTAGAAAGCCTGTAACAGTCTAATTTATATTCGAAAGTAAATGCAAAGAGTTTAACGCTCTATTTCTTGCCGCACTCGACTCTCTTCCCGAGTAGCGTCCATCATGTAAATGAAGGATCATAAACTGTTTGTGAAAGCTTATTTGAATAAAGAGGTAACTTAAATATTTCAAGTGGCTGAATTATGGCTCTCGTAAATCTTCTGCCAGAAAATTTCTGCGAGAAACTAGTATATAGGATGTGTAAAAGTTCTCTAAGAACAAAGTGTAATTTACATATAACCTAAATAATTTACCATCCAAATACTTATACAATAAGTATAAGTATTTGGATGGGTGTATCGTGTATAGTTTGAGTTAGTGATTATATTTTTCTTGAATAATCTATATTAATAATATTGTAAAGCTAAAGAGTTTGTTAGGTTGAACGCGCTGATGTCAAATTGAATTAAATCATATTTTTTTGTTGGATTGTTTATATATCGGGGCATGCATTACATCATTGATCATTCATTTTCATTTCATTCAGTCAACATCACCAAATAAAGTAATTTTAATACTCTCAATGCAACTTATGTGTCTAAAATGTGTCATGTGTCATGCAAAGTTTTAGTTATTGCTAAATGACTACGCGTGCGAATCTGCAGGTAAAAGCTAGTATTTTACAATAGACCATAGAAAGCTTAGTATATTAATCCCTTTAACACTTTTAAAACAAACGAAATGATTTTCGTATGAAGGTCTATGGTAAATTAAAACTTCAAAAGCTTAAAAAACAAAAGAAAGCTCTTTAGAGTAAAATAACTGTAGAGTTGTTTACATTACTTCATCAAACTAAAAGTAATACTTCATCGTCATAACTAACAAGTAGTGACCTAGTGACCTAGTTATACTCTTTAAACTAAAATCACATTTCAAATGAAAAAAGCGAAATCAATTCGTATTGAAAACCCATGAAATATTTCAAGCACGTCTAAAACGTATAGTGTCCAATTGGACGGGCATTGGTTAGCGTCGCAAAATTTATTCGGACTCGATTTGTCATTCAGTAACGATATTATATTATTTTTTTTATAGCAACACTAGCTAGCTTAACACTGTATTCCATATAATAGAGCAGGCTGTGAATACTGAGATCTAAAACACTCCGTTTTGCACTTTCTGTCCAATTTTATATATATTGCGTATTGAGAAGGGAAATTAAATCTCTTAAATTCTTACTAGATCAAGGAAATAAATATAACTCATCCATCCGTGTGGGAATTGAACTCACCACAGTCGTGTATACAGTCAGGCGCTGTGTTGCTGCACCATGACGGCCGCAAATAAGCAATTTTAATTAATTAATTAAATTAATTCATTAATTAGCTTCACGCTGTATCCCGCACACAGCAGGGTAGGCAGAGGGAACCCAATGTCAAGACACTCCGTTCCACACTTTCTGCCGAATTCTGCAGGCATAGGGTGTTGAATGGCAGAACTCAGCGCCGCGCTTAACCTCGACACCAGAGCGAGGAAATGGAAATATAAATTTAAGTAAATATTTCATCTCCTCGAGTAGGGATCGAACCCACAATCAGTCGGTTTTGCAGTCACACCTCGTGCCGCTGCGCCACGACCAGCCTCGAAGCAATTTTAAAATGGAAAATATTTAATAATCATATAATTGCTAGGTGATGATAAAGTGGTAGGTGGCATGACTGCGGCTATTAGTCGAGTCTCGCGACCGCGCCTTTGTACGCCTGTAAATTATTTCATTTTCATTTAAATTTGAATACCATATATTCACTCCTCTATATTAAAGTATATATTAAAGTTTTTATGTTTGTGACGTTAAAATGACGTGTCATAGTGATACACACACTCAAGGAAATGAAATATTTAATATTTTCATTTTTCTCACTTTGATAATGCAAAACGCGGCGTTACGTTCCGTCAATCAAGACTTTGCTTTACGCTTCCAGAAATTGGTGGAAAGTGAGAATCAGAAGTGTCTTAACACGAACAGAGTATTTTAACACTACATTCCCAGGTACCCTCTGCCTACCTTGCTATGCAGTATGAAGTTTTAAAAAAACAT
Source organism: Heliconius erato x Heliconius himera (assembly GCA_013421005.1). NCBI lineage: Eukaryota > Metazoa > Arthropoda > Insecta > Lepidoptera > Nymphalidae > Heliconius > Heliconius erato x Heliconius himera. The sequence goes on from JAATLQ010038641.1 coordinate 92,092, forward strand.
AATGAAATTGAGAAGTGTCGTCTAGTTGACATTATATGTTTTTATTTTGTTTTAAAGCTTTATCCCGCATAGAGTAGGTTTATTAGACATATTTAAATAAATATTGACACCGTGGTAGCGCAGGGGCAAAAAGAATATGACTGTAACGTTTCTTGAAACCTTGAAAAATATAGAGCTTCTAAATTATAATACAACAGCATTTGACCTCAAATATAATTTCATTTCGTAGTCTGCAATGTTGTTCTTATTATTTTTTTTATGGAAAATGACAAGGAAAGCGAGTAAGATAAGTGATATAAGTGATCACCGCCGCCCTTAAAACCGTATAACACCAGATGAGCTACAGGTGCGTTGCCGGCCATTGAGGTGGAAATAGAGGCTTTTTGAAGGTACCCAGGTGGTATCGACCTGGAAACACTGCCGCCATTCCACAATTGCGTACCGCGTGAAAGGATGTTCCTACGAAACGGCACAGTTGTGGAGTGCCACGGATCCAGATGGTGTCGATGATATTTGAGTTTGTGACGTACTGTGCGGTTAGAAAATTTGGCGACAGGTAACAGGTCAAACAGTTACCAAGAACACTCTCCATGCGCACAGCGAGAAGCCCTCTCACAAAGTCAAAGTGACAAGCCTTTCACAGATCATTCGGTACTCAACGATTCGAACGGCTCTATGTTGCATGTGATCAAATGGGTCAAGCTGATACTAGGGTGCACCAACCAGCTCAGAGATGAGAACAGTATTCCATGCATAAATTAACACAAAAAATTCCTTATAAGGCGTACAGAACAAAGGATTAAATGGAATTCTAACTTATTATTATTAACTCTTTCTTTACTGACCGACAGACAACGCTTAGACGAGACTTTTAAAGTTGAAATTTTGCAGATGTAGGTAGGTAATTTTATATGTTGGAGTGTAGAGGAGTACCAAGAGAGCATTTCTAGCGATTCCTCTGGGGCATAAAATGATATCCAAAGTGATAGTTTACCAATTCTTCCACAGTCCACATTATTCAGAAACATTTTCGTTTCCCTATCTTTATAGACAAAGCACGGAGGAAAAAAAGGAACGGAGAATCTTAACACTAGGTTTCCTATGTTTACACTGTTACATACAGGATACACCGTGAAGCTAAATAAAGATATGTATAGAGATAACAAGTAGTGATTACTTCACGATTGATCAAACGAAATCAGCGAAGCTATTTAATAAACGGCCGGAGCTGGCATTAAGCGAAATAAGAAAGAATTTCCGTTATTAATAATAAGAAAGTTCGGAACATTTGTTAGGGATGTTGAGTTATTATGTCGATATATTGTTTTTTTTAATTATTACTTTTAACATATTTTTTTAAGGTTTCGTTTTTAAAAATGTAAAAGTTAAATCCTTATAGGATCACTTTGTTGTTCGTCTGTCCATCTGTCAAGATCATTTATCGAGATTGCAGATATATCAACCTAAAATTAATATTATTTAGATTTTGTGTGAAATTTGCAGGGTTATAAAAACTTATAGGGTATTATATTTTAAAGAATCCTAGAATAGTGTACTAAAGCAAGAAAACGAAAATAATTCATTCCTCTGTGTAGAAATAAATCACACAACCATCGAGCTTACAATCAGACGCGGTTACAGCGACACAGCGATCTTAAACATAAATATACAAGTATATGATATTGGTGAATAGTAAAGGAGAGATTCGTGTAACTTAAAAAACTTTGGACACTCAAAAAGATGTTTTTTAGTAGTTCTATAAATAACTGTTTATTAATATTAATATGAAGATGTGATATATAAAAAATCAATAGTTCAAGTTAATTAAAACAGAATTTTTGGGATTGAAGGAAAGTGTCCTAAAGTACAAGGATCTCCCCTACATCCGTTAATTAAAAATTGAAAAGATTTGTAATGTATTGTGTCCTACACTTCAGTTTCCAAATTTCACTAAAAAAATGTTATAATTATTTTAAATATAAACGTAATAAGTAATAAATGTAATAAGTACTAGTTATTAAAAAGCCTATTTCTACTAGATTTTGATTAAAAAGCAAAAAGTAATATGTATAATATTTTTTTAGTAGTAGTATGTCGACATTCCATGTCATCTACTCTACCATCACTACAAAGTAAAGAAAGGAGTCATAAAATAACGTTGAGTATATGAGGGGGTGCGGGCGTGAGGCGCGCGGGTAACGGGGTACATCCAGGGGGGAGGAGGGTAAACGTTGAGAAACTTTTACGGCGCTATCTACGCCTTTCGACTAACTTGTTCTTGCGGACTTTCTAACTAATGCTTGGTTGGCTGTGTGTTAAAATTGTTTAAATATTATATAAATAATGAGTATTTTGTATTTTTCATTTGAAATTTTGTTGCGATTATACTAATAGTATCGGTATACAAACCAATATATATTCTTGTGGGAAATCAACCTATCTACAAAAAATGGTGTATATACAGTGTTTTTGTCAGCACCACTTTAAACGAAACACAGATTAACTACTGTATAAAAGCCTTATACAATTATTATTACTTTTTTTCGCAAAAATGAAAAAGTGTTTTTTTCAAACAAAATAAATAATAAAATTATCAGCTTCACGCTGTATCCCGCACACAGCAGAGTAGGAGCCTAGTGTTAAGACACTCCGTTCCCCACTTTCTGCCGAATTCTGAAAAAAAAAAACGCTATAAAGCGCCATTTAAACGCCAAGCCTCACCGGTGTTCCCCAGGGCACCATATTGTCACCAACGCTGTACACTGCCTATACTGACGATATCCTAGAGAGCCAGACCGCAATGTTGGTTCTATACTCGGACGACATCGCGCTCCTGATCAAGCCACTAAGCCCAAAGCACGCTGCAAAGAAACTTCTGCGCTCTCTTGACCTTCTACCGGGCTGACTCGCGGAGTGGAGGCTGGCTGTCAATATGGCGAAGACTCAAACTCGTGCTTGAGTCTTCGCCACGTGTAATAGTAAACGGAAACGGTAAGTTTACACTAAAACTAAGGCTAAGTGATGCCTAAACGTGTTTTTCCTCACATAATATTTTACATTTCTAAATCTTACTTAGGCATGTTATCACCAACTGTCCCACAAAGGCGTCTTGAAATATATATTATGAAACTTCCATTTTCATTTTTATTCTATATTTTTATTACAGTCCCGCTTGACAGCCGACAGGAAGGAAGCCGTTAAAGAAAATTATAGTTACGTTCTTTTGTTGATCCTTATCGTAGAGTAAATAGGTTTTAGGTTTATTTTATATAAAAATAAAATAAAAGGTTACATAGTTGTTATGTATTTAAATATATTCAGAATACGATTGTATATGCAACCATCGCAGGTCGTGAGTTTGATCCGCTTGGCTCGACTGCTCAGAGATTTTTTCGTTTCACGCTGCATCCCGTGTTGTTTGGGTGTTGAGAATATTAGTTCAGGGGAATGAATTATTTTCACATTTTCGCTTTGGAACCCAGACAATGCGCGGCGTTGAGTTTCGCCATTCAACATGCTCAATTTCTCGAAAATTAAGCGAAGAATCGCGGGAGCGAGTGTAGCACATGAAGCTAAAAAAAAGTTACGTAATAAATAAATGTCAAATATAGTTATTGCATTATTCGAGCAACTTCGACCTCTATTAATCTTGTTTTAGCACATTCTATATATCACCGAGATGACCGCGTTATTTGTTATCGTCATGCCTGCTATGAATGTCCATAGTAATTTATAAGTGAATATATAGATTTTAGTAAATATTTGTTTTCTTATTTCCACCAATCTCATTTAATTATTAATGCTAAATCTATTTCTTTAACATAAAAAAATATTCTGGCATTATCATAATCACAGATATTTTAACACCCTAGGTAGACTAAGGCCTTCTGCGCTGCCTGCGATCTTGACCAGATCTTAGGTCCGCCTGGTGATGGGCCTGCAAAACCAGGTATATATCTGGCATCATTCAACTTGAATAAAATTATACACTTTAGCGCCCTTGGAGGCTTTGAGGCGAGGCTAGCGGAATGTCTTAACACTGGAATCTGCCTAGCCCCCTGTTATATAACCATAAGTGATAAAAAATAATATATTTCACTTATTTATAATTAATCAGGCCAGTCGTGCCGCAGGGGCACAAAGTGTGACTGTAAAACCGACTGGTTGTGGGTTCGATCCTCACTCGAGGAGATGAACTATTTACTTACATTTATATTTCCATTTTCTTCGCTCTGGTGTCTAAGCAAAGCGCGGCGTTGAGTTCTGCCACTCAACACGTTGCAATGCCTCCAGAATTCATCAGAAAGTGGGGAACGGAGTGTCTTGACACTGGGTTCCCTCCGCCTATCCTGCTGTGTGCGGGATACAGCGTGAAGCTAATTTATTTTATTTATAATTAATTAACTCTAATTTAAGCAAAAATGCCCTACACACAGCATAAAAGCGTTGTAATAATAAATTACGTTGTTCGAGACGGTGAGAGCGGCGCAACTGCAGCGTGCCAAGGCCGACCGCCGCGGTCAATACACGTATGTACGTACACTATGTACAAACTACAGACTGCTAGTTTGAGAGCTAGTGTACATTGTACAGTGGGAAACGATCGAATGTTGGTGGGAAGTTTATATCTTTTTTTTTTAGTTTTACGCTATCCCTCATATTATTATTGCAAGGTATTAGCAAAATAAGAGAGAAAGAGAGAAAGAGCGCGTGTGTTTGAGACATTGGGCATTGAGTGGCAGTTCTCAACATCGCAGCTATTGCAAGGAAATAAAAATAACTTATCCCTTGTAGCGGGAGTTGAATCCGCAACCATCGCACTTACACTATATGCCCTATGTAAAATATTTACTAAATATTATACTATATGCCCTATGTAAAATATTTGAAAAAGTAGAATATTTTTCTTACCGCTAAATAATCATGGAACAGTAAGTAACCTTAAAATATATCAAAGAAAGCTTATTTGTAGATAATATATGTATTGTATTAGGTAAAATAAAATAATATAAAGAGATGCTATTGTGATATGCTTGAAAAAAAATCTCTTAGCGGTAAATATTTTTGTTATCAGAAAGTTACAAAATGCGACGGAACTTAATTCCGCAATCTAATCCGCAAAACCTTAAAAAATGATGAGAATACTAATCACAAGATTTTATTTATACAAAATAATTAAAGTTTTATTACTTTATAAGGTGTAAATAGGAATATCAAACCCAGATATATATTCACATCAAAGGGTAAACAGAGTTAATGCCTCCACACCTGCAGCATCCCCTTCTCCTTTACCTCCCCTGCCCTCCTCTATTACCCCTCCCTACTGCGGGTGCCGTGAATGAAAGTTAAAGCTTTGTTCTACAAGTGTACTTATACTTTTTTGTCTCTACAATTTATGAATTTTGTGTAATTTCGGGTGCTATTTAACTATAGAGGCCGTCGTAGCACAGAGTGTGATTGTATTTGTGACGGTTGTGGGTTCGATTCTCACTTGGGGGAATGAAGTATTTTCATTTCTTTGCTCTGGTAACAAAGCAAAGCGCGGTTTTAAGTTTCGCCATTCAAGACGCAATGCGTTTAAGTTTATGCGGCGTGTCGGAACCGAAGTGTCTTAACACTCTCTCAGTCTACATGTTTTTTTTTTTTACAATTTATGACTGTTGTCATGTGCCATTCACAATTTAGCTGCTACATAGCCGCGCTGAATAACAATAGCCACTCGTATAAAACGTTTGTTTTTCTTCACTCTGAATGTTATTTTTCTTAAGAGACGGATTTGCTTTTGTTCTCAAAAGATTTGACCTCGATTATTCTTCGCTTGAAAGTAAATAATATGTGAATACTTCATTTCATTTGTAAATAGCTACAATGGTAAAAAGCATAAGGCGGTCGTAGAGGCCGTTGAGGTGAAGAATTGACTGACTCAGGCTGTACAGCATGATATTTGTGGGTTCGATCTCCATTCGGGATTATGATTATATTTAAATGATTACCATTTCTACATTCCGGGAGACAAAGTACGACGTTGAGTTCCACAACTCATCAGACAACATCTAAAAATACAATGCATGAAAAATAGATCTCTAAGAACTGGTGACGATGGTTAGGAGCATTATTAATGACGCTCAAATCAGCTCCAAAATTTCAATAATCTTAACAGTTTTAAAAAAAACCACGATCTTAATGCGCCACAATCCTCTGATCATGTAACACCCTAGCAAACTGAAAAGAAAAACATGTACATACATACACTGTATTTGTTATGTATATATGTGTATTCGATATTTTAGTCAAATGCCACGTTCACCTTTTCAGGCTGAAAACTTGGCGCAGCGCCGGTTCAGAGGTGCTGCCTGCTCACGTGAATAAGTTCACGTAAGAAGAATATTAATATATTGAAATCAAAAATATTAAATAAAATAATGATTTTCAGTAAAAATAATTTCTTTATTGATATATCTTTAAATAATATTTTATTCTTATAATAAAATCCTAACGGATCGGTGTACATAGAAGATAAATAAGAAAAAATGTTACTGGGGGTCTTAATTAATGTAATAGACCCAAAATAATGATAATTAAAAAAAATAGTGTGTTAAAGGATTTCGAGGAACGATTGTCCGTTTGTCCGTATCCGTTTCAAAGAAAAAAAACATTACAAACTTATAGTTCTAGTTTATTTCATACAAAATAATTGTATATGTCCGCAAAATCAAGTTTCTTACCTTGATTCGCCGCATCATCAAAATCCGTAAGGTATTTCCCAGTCATGATCCTGAAATTAGTACAGAACCCTCAGTGGACGGGTCCAGTTCGCACTTGGCCAGTTTTTTCGTAAAAACACTTAAAAAAATACTCGTGGGTATATTTCAAGCGGGCGTAGCCGCACAGCAGTTGCATTTAAAATCTGACATTGTAACGCTGCGCCACGAGGTGGAGATGGCATAGCGTCTGACTATAAATGCGACGGTTGTGGGGTTCAATTCCTACTCAGAGAAATGAATAGTTTTCTTTCTTTCGCTATGGTAGCAAGATAAACTGCGGCGTTGATTTCTGCCACTCAATACGCAATATCTTGAAATTTGGGCGGTGCGTGCGGAACGAAGTCTCTATATATACTACGCTTTATCTGTCTACCCTGCTATGTATGGATAGCATAAAGTCATGAAAACATACCGTCCTACGTGAATGTCCTACATTGAAACGTTGTATCACAAAATTCATTAAATGCAAATTTTAAATTCATACTAAGTGTATTTCCGTGTTAGAAAACTGCCGGAACTCTGCGAGGTACCAAAGACCGGAGTGAAATGCATTTGAAATTTAAATTATACAAACTCAATTTTATTTATAAGGTGCTATTGATTTTATTTATTTAAAGCATTTTTTAAAAGCGTATTATTGACTAGCTTCCACCTACAACTTCGTCCCCGTGGTCAACTCGAAATAGGTAGGCTGAGAAATAAAAATATTTTCCATCAATATGTAATCTAATTTACAATAATCATGTAGTAGTTTACGTTCCTAATACAATATATCTATTTGCTTTAAATAAAAACACTAAAAAGGGAAAAATCTTCTAGAAAAATTATTGAAAAAATGGATATTCTTGGATTATTGGAAGCGTTTTTAAAAATAGAGGCCTTCGTTGTACAATGTGACAGCGTTTGACTGTAGTGATTATATTTAGTCAATTTTTATATTACCACTCTGGTGAACGATTCAACACGCGATGTCTCAAAAATTCGGTGGGAAGTGAGGAAGGAGGTCTCTTAATACCGTGGTTTCCTGTGAAACCGCTTTCATTTTTACAGATACTTGACTTTTACTTAATATTTCATATAAGACTAAACGGATACATCCCCATGATACAATATTGCATAAGAATTTCAGCACCAAAAGTAGGTTAGTGCAGACGACTCCCGCGTGTCCTGCGATCGATATTAGGTACATTGGCTCCTTCACTACTACTTTGATACGGTTGTTAACTTATTATATGACACAGCTTATGTCACGTTGTTTTAAACTTTGAAGGCTTTTAGTCTGTAAAGTAAAATAGCACTAGGAGCTGTAGAAGATTTTTAGCGATATTCTTGACCTTTCTAGACCAGAGCCATCGGCTTCCGTACTAATTTACAAATTATAAGTCAACGGCAAGTGCAATTTATAAAAATGGGCAAACTTAGGTTTGCGGGCATATGTGCTCATTTTGCATGAAATGAGATAAGATTGTAAGAATTTTTTTCTATGAAATACCTATAAATTTTCACTTTCCGTTAGTACCATATAGGTTTTGATTAAGCGGCAACTTTCATACAAAATGCAGTAAAAACGATGCATAAATGGTCTTATCATTTGATTGCCTTGACTTAGATTTATTCTGTGTTTCGAGGGACCGTAGACCTCAATATTCGATATTAATTTCAGCTTGAACCTCCACATGATCTCGAGATAAATGTTATTGACAAACGAGCAAACGGACCACAAAGTGATTCTATAAGGATTCCATTTTTACCTTTCGGACGCCTAAAAATGAATTGTCTACTGATTGAACTATATGCTATTTATATTAGTGTTGGTAAGTATGTTTGTTAGTAGTAAATTCTATGCCATTTTTTGTGCTAAATAACATAAGGTGAACCAACAAATTTTATTATCTCTTATTTCTATTTTTATTGTATACAGTAATAATATTTCAACCTTCCCTCGATATTATTTCTTCTATCGAATATATGCAGTATAAACGCAGGACACAACGAATCCAAATAAAATTATTCTTAACAAAATTTAGGTTATTTTTTCTATCTAACCACGATGCCATGTCATCATAATTGTATTTCTAAACGTAAACGTTGCACTCAACAAGCCAAGCTCACTAATAGCTAATTAGCGGAGCCGTCGATCAATATGAACACGGCGTATATGTAATACGCCGTGTTCGCCCCCACTCCAAAGTTATAGTTTTTATAAAAGTTTTCAATATAAATTTTATAGTTATAAATATAGTTATAATAATCATAATTTAATAATTAATATCAATAAATTAATGTAAGTTAGTGGTCTAATTGTAAAGATGTGGATTAAAATTTATATGTGAGGCAATATTTTTATTTAAAATCTTAAGCAAATGTTGCTCTGTGATGACTATTCCTGACAGAATTGCCTTCCGAGGCAGTAGCTTATGCTCATTAGACGATGCAAAAGTACTTACAGAAGTCTATGTGATTATACAATATGTAGAATTTTTATTTGGTGGCGTTCAGATCCGCCACCAGTTTTAGTTTATAACTCAGTTTGGACGGAAAATAGAGAATCTTTGATGACTTTTTCGAATGTAAGAGTATTGATAAAATGATGTCTAAAAAAATATAATTGTATTTTATAAATTATGATTTTATAGCTTACACAACAAAAAGTAATTAATACTTATTTATTTTTAAATATATTGCAATAGTGTATGTAATATTGTTCTGTAAAACATTTTTATTTAAACACAATAATTGAATCAAATTAAATCAAAATTAAATCAGCTTCACGCTGTATCCCCCATATAGCAGGGTAGGCAGAGGGAACCTAGTGTTAAGACACTCCGTTCCCAACTTTCTGCCGAATTCTCGAAGCATTGCGTGTTGAGTAGTAGAACTCAACGCCGCGATTTGCCTCGGCAGCAGAGCGAAGAAATGGAAATATAAATTTAAGTAAATATTTCATTTTCTCGAGTGGGGATCGAACCTACAACCAGTCACACTTTGTGCCCCTGCGCCACGACTGGCTTCAACACAATAATCAATTCATACATAAAAGATAAAACATTAAATTTAACTCACCATTATTCACAAATTCGCAACAAAATAACTCGTTTACGTCAGATATAATGGCAGGTAGCTGAGCGGCGGTGCAAGGAGCACCAAGGCCGCTCCTCACGATCGATACTTACTTTACAACTGTAGCTTACTTTGTTATACACGGTATTTAACTATTTTCACGATTTCTAAATAAAAAAAGTATTACTTTTGATTTCTCAAGTGATATTTTTAACTTTGTAAAATCGTATTATTTTGTATTAGTACTTTTGATTGTTGATTCGTAGAAGTTAAGTGTTGTTCAATACCTGAAAAGACAGGTAGCGCCATCTAGGTCAATTAGAGAAATTTATACGTATATAGACTGTTTTATGTATAATTAAGTATTATATAGGTTTACAATATTTTTTTAATTAAAAGATAAAAGATCTAAATATGTTGAATCTATACGTATCTTATAGGTACGTTTTTATTAATAAAATGCTTTTAAAAGTAACATTTTCTACAATGTATTTGTTTCCTCGGATACGCATACTTAAATTTAACAATTTTTTTACGACCCATCGAATTCATATACAGTAAACACATTAAACTCAAATCGAATGATATTTAACTTTCGGATATCAATTTGCAGGTAACAAATTGAAAAGGGGAACGAGGGAAGATAAACCAATTTCAGGGGTTGAAAGGGGAGGTAGGTGGGGGTCGGGGGTTGATGTGACCCGACATTGACCGAGTGCGTCATTCATGTACGCATCGCATATGCGATTCATGCACCGCTGCTGGTTTCCTTCATTGATCGGCATAGGCTATTTCGCTTGCGTTGTATTATAAGCACTGTAGTCTGTAGTTTATAAGTATTTATTTTACGTCTTAATTTAAATGGTTTTTTAATGATATATATATATACGTGTAGTTATTAGTTATGATAATTATCTGAAGTGATCTATACTTATATATTTTGTTATAGCTGCTTTAGCTGAAAAAAATGTTAGGTTTGCCGCACTAATGTCACGAACGATTGGTTCGAATTGAAAAAATATATATACTTATGTTGGGTAGTCCATTAATAGTATATTTAGATACCCCACTGTACCTGTGGTAAGAGCAAACTGACACTTAAAATGTGTCATACAAAACTGTTAGTTGTTTCCATTTGACCACCACAAGCTAATTATATTTTAAATTTTAATATTTAAAATGTTTTTAAAAGGAACATTTCTGTGTTTTACGATAATGTGTATGTTACTGATAATTTCGTAGTATTAAACGAAGGTAAATTAACTGTATTGAATTTTAGGGTTTCGTCCTCAAACCTCAAAAATCCGATCCGATAAGATCACTTTGTTCGCCATCTGTCATGACCATTTATCTCAAAATTGTATGGATACCTACCATGCAATCTCAAGCTGATATTAATATCAAATTTTCAGGTTTGCGGTGACTTGTAGAAGATTCCAGCATTTATGCATCGTTTATGCTGTGGGTATTACAAAAGAAACAAAATGAAAGAGAGATGAATGCTGTGGAGATGCAATCTCTTCGTAGAATATGCGGTGTCAGCTGAGCTGATCGAATCCGCTATGAAGAGATACACAAAATGGCAGGTGCTGGTAAGGATGCCATGGTGAGAATGAAGAAGAATGTGGTCAGCTCATTCTCTTTGATTACCTCAAATGTGTATATAATGAGCATATGAGCGTATGACGCAAACTTAGGTTTGCAAAACTTAAGTAAAGGAACAGAAAGAAACTGAAAATACCTTATAAGTGTCTATTACGAAATCTACGAGGTATTGCCAGTAAATCTACAATTATGAAATTTAGCAAGAAGTGAGAACTTACATTATAAATAGATAAAACAAACCAAAAAATGGAATTTTATAGAATTATATTGCAAATAAACATTATTTATTACAAGCTTATAATTGTTATTTATTTCAGACAAAATAAGTGCACTGCGTGCTTATACGTCCGCAAAATTAAGTTTTTCTACTTTTGTAAGTTATATTTCTCGTTGAGCTACAATCCTACGTACATTGGTACGAAACCCTCGGAGGGCAAGTCCGACTCACATTTGACTGGTATTTTTAATGCAGTAAATTGGAATTACATATTCTCTTAATTTTATTTCTATTACCTGTATTTATGATCTAAATATTAATTTGAATTCGTAATAATCGTGGTAGGCGTATAAAAGCTCAATTGTCGCACGACGAATCCTATAACCAGTCAAAAACATTTATTAAAGCTTCTGTATCGTTTACTTATTTATTCCCTAATATTTTAAAGAATTTTGTTAGTTTAAATGACTGTTATACATACATACATAATCAATTTTTTCCATAATAAAATAACCAGAATATAAATAATACAGTTAAAATCGTTTTGTAGACACGTATATTTCAATAATTTAAGTTTAGTTAACATATAATGAGTTCCGAAGCTTACAGTAAATGCCTGCCCTATGAATATTACATGGGCGAATCCCAATGCTGAGACCTTTGTCTCGCTTCTCACTTAATAGACCTTGTTTATTATTTATACCCTTTGCTATTCTATATAATGTGAACCTACTCGTGTATAATACTGCCAAATTGATGGAATTTATAAAGGAAGTCGTATTCGTTTTGTTATCACTATACCTTTGATGTTTGAGCAAATATATATGTAGGTTTTGAATACCAGATTCATAATTGTTCGCATCAAATTCATACTTATATATATTAAATTCGCATTGTTATATTTTAAATTTAAACAAGTTAACATTTTTTATAATAAGAAACTAATTTTATAATTCTCATAAGTTGCGCCACGCCCGCCTCTGTATTAGTAATAAATAAAAAAAAACTAGAAATATGTGATAGATAGTAAATGAAGTGAATTTACATTGTATTCTCTCTGCCCACTAAAAAAAGAAGGATCTTTACGCTTTGTTCCAGCAGAGCAGAGCAAAGAATAGTACACAGAGGAATGAAGAAGAGTAGGACAGAGGACTTAGAGTTAAGATACTTGGTAGATAACTTTAGAAACATTGCATTGACTGGCATTGTTACCGGATCGAGGAAAAAATTATAATTTCCCCCGAGCGGGATCACACCCACTATCGTCACGTCAGTCAAACGACGACTCTACACAAAGTTAAAGTAGTGTATATATATATATATACATATTTAAAAATAAACATGTAGGTTACGCTATCCTACAACCGCGTCAGTAGCGTCGTGACTCGTGACAGTATGCAATAATCTCATTATAGCGTAGTGGCGCAGTGGACGCGTCGCGTCGCATTGTCATATATAGCAGATCGCATATGCAGATGTTTTATCCGGTTCTGCCTATATATCACAAGCCTTACAACTCTATACGTAATATGATAGCTAGTGACGTGGAAGCCTTAGGTTTTGATAGCTGTTTTATTGCTGAATAGAAGACTACTTTTGGGGTATACCTAATACTCCAAAAGTGGTGTTAATTAATAATCCCACATACCTATCTAATTATATTAATAGAATCGTCTAATTTTGATGGATTCTAATTAAAGAATAATTTAGTGTTAGTTTATTGATTTGAATTCTAGTTTTATCTAGATAATAAATAGACGCCAGCTTACCAAGTGTAAAGCCAAAAAATAAGGCAAAGTGTAAAACGTGTCTACAGCTTCAGCGACTATAAAATTAAAAGCGTCGGAATCGTTATAAAAACGTCTCCCCTTTTACTCTTGTTGGTTTATTTCCGCCGCTCCGACGAGAATAATGTTATTTGCAATTTACTTCGATTGCTCAGAAAATCTATATAGATTTAAAAAAGTAACGGTGATATTTTTTTTTATAAAAATTGTTTTCTATTTTAGTTTGAAATTTAATATTACTAAATATTTTATTCTTATTTTATATATTTATTGATAGACCACGAACGTGGTTGAGCTGTCTTAATAGTAGATTTCCCCTAAAAATCGTTAAATATTATAACTGGTTATTATATAAAATTCGTCCGTTAATTCCTGACTGGTAGACAACGCTCAGTCTCTACTAGTGCATAAAGAAAACTGAAATATGGCATGTATAATCCCAGGTCAGTGTATGACTGCACTAAGAAAGGACTTACTGAAAATTAGAACAACGGCACAAGCGTGAGACAGTAAACGTGTCAAGTTGTGAGATCGATTCAAACTTGGGGAAATGAAATATTTAGTATTTTCATCTTAATAAGAACGGAGTGTCTTAACACTAGATGCAATATGAAGGTAAAAAAATGAATGCATGATTGCTTCAGCTTTCATGTGAAAATAAAATATAAAAATTACACGACATACACACTCACGTTAGGGGTTTTCCAAAGCCACACAAAGAACTCAGTAGCTTTATTAAATTCAGAGCACGCGAAGCACATAAATACTGGGGTGTGTATGTGTTTTTATTGCTCCACTATATGAGTTAACTTCCGTTATGCATTTTCATTACATTTGTTGATGTTGTTGAATTTTTAGAAGAAAAATAACTAGAACTAAAAAACCGCCGTCACCTTCTATATCTGTACCTATCAACGTTACCAAAACTTGAGGCCAGTCGTGGCGTCGTCACGCCATGACTGTGGTTTCGATTTCCACCCGACGCGACGTAATGAAATATTAAATATTTTTATTTCTCCACTCTGATGGAGGACTGAATGGGGACTTGATGTTTTAATGCTAGGTTTCTAAGTTCCCTCTGCCTACCTTGCCATGTGCGGGATGCAGCGCGAAGCTAAAAGAATAAATGAAAAATAACCAAAATTTTAATTTATAATCTTATATGTGGTATGTTTAGCAGCTTTTACCTATGGCGCGAGTTTTAATGTCTGTTATGACATGACACGTCAAAGTCAGTGAGGCACCTCAGGTACATTGAGTCATATCAGAACGACTAACGTGATCTAATAATTAGATATATTATGTATTGGATAACCTTCCTGCATATTTAACACATTTTTTTTCAATTCAATGTTGTAGTTCTTAAGATATTAGCGTCTAACCAAGTAAACTCTTTATAATATTAGTAAAGGAATGAAGAAATATGTAATGATCGGCCATATTTCAAATAATTTATTTAATATATTTTTTTTATTTCAATAGCAGTATGCAGGTATTTGAATAGTTTATAACATTTTGTAATGAAAATTGAAAACCTTATTTGCTTAAAACTTCACTAGGCTAAAATAAACTTAGCCTCAAACGAGCTCAGTTCGATGTTTTTCTCAGCAAATATAAAAAATCTCATTTCCAAGCTCCACTTCCCAAATAGAAGTTTTACTCTGCACACATGAGTCTTTCATCGCTTTAAATTTTAACGAGCAATGCCTACAAAGCTTTGAATTTGATAGTTAAGGGTTCGAATATAATTTAGGGGCATTACGTTAAATTATATTAAAACCTGTGTATTGGTAAAGAAGTTTTTTAGTTAACATCGCGTTATGTATTCCGCATACCGCAGGGTAGATGAAAGAAACTTAGTATCCGTTCCCCACTTCCTACAGAATTTTCGAGACATTGTGTGTTGAGTGGCGGAACTTTGTAAGATAGATTTTGTATACAAGTATATTGTCGATAAGATTATAATTTACTTAATCCATATAAATTAAAACACTTTCGCTGTTTAACAGACAATGCACAATTCAACAACTGCGCGTAGAGACGTGAAATATTTATATGCATATTTTTTCCTTGGAACTTTCCAATTTCTTTCTAAGTGCTTGCCTACACTTGTAGCACTTAGAAAGGATTTTTCAAAATTCTTTTGGAAGAGGGGAAAACCGTTTTCCCGTTAGTAAGTTGCGGGCCTCAAATAGTTAAAAAATAAAGTTATATACGTTTTTTTATGAATTGTTGGACGACAAGTAAGAGAGAGTGAAATGTTAGAGAAAAAATGATTTACGGGTCTTTCGATGTTGAATAACTTTTTAAGTGGCCGCAATATGAAAGTCGATTTTTGATATACGATAGAATTATACACAGATGCGAAGGTACCTATACCAAATATTCAGATCGCTAGGACTTTTTCGACAATTTAGACTTGGATTATGGTGTTCCGAATTTGCCAGTTGGACACTAATCACTTCACCAATGACACTTTGTATACCAACAGAAAATTAGTCTTTTAAAAAGATAGAAAAATAATTTATTATAGGTGAAATTAAATACAATCGTCAACAAAATATTGGATATATTTACGACCAAATATTTTAAAATAAAAAATGTAGGTATATTAAAGGACATTATCAAAACGCAATTAT
>JAATLQ010038641.1:108263-180584 GCA_013421005.1 Heliconius erato x Heliconius himera
ATATATATATATATATATATATATATATATATATATATATATATATATATATATATATATATATATATATATATATATATATATATATATATATATATATATATATATATATATATATATATATATATATATATATGCTTTAGCAGAGACCGGTTATCCTGAAAATTTTCATAGTTCTCGTACATCTTAGGTATAAAAATTCAAACGAAATCTTATCAACGAATGATATTTTATATTTATACGAGATATACATGATATATGTTATGTATTTTTGTAAGTACTTACAAAGTACAGGCATCGTACACAAATTTATCATGCATACAAGTCTAAAAATAATAAGAAAAAATCTAATCTTAATCCCTTAAAATTTGTTTACTCACCAATATATTCAAAAACTACTTAAAAAGTTACTATTTATAAAAGATATTACACATTAGAATAGCTTAGTTATTACTCTAGTTTAATTTGGTTTTTAATAGTCACTTCATATAAGCAATTTGTATAATTTTTTCTCTTTATTGCAGCTAGGTCAAGAATTCGTTTTAACTGAAGTAAGCTCACTGTATCACACTCTGTCTGTCTTTCGTACCATTTAAAAGCCGTTTCTAGAGCATGAAATGCTTCTTCGTGAGAAGGCACTTCATTATTTTCTACACTTAAGTTCTCTTCTGTTTCTTCTTCTTTTATTTCCTTCTGTCCATGTATACGCAGTACGTTTTCAATAATTTCGTCATCCGACATAATTTGGAAGTCTTGATCAGTAATTTCACAATCAAGCCACGCTTTTATATCATCAGCATCACATTTCTCGCAAATCCGTATATTAGGTATTAGCTTATATATGTCTTCCAAAATAGAATCATCTGTATTGGATATATAATCTCTATCTTCTTGTTTCAAGATTGTATTCCAAGCTTTGATCAAAATATTTCTTTTAATCAGATCCCACGCATCTACCAATATGTAAAAACACTCTTTTAAATTCATTTGTTTGAAAAATGCGAAACTGATTTCTATATTATCGTCATTAACAGATAACAATCTACGTAAAAATTGTTTTCTGTAAAGACGTTTTAATGTTATAATAACACTATTCATAGGTTGCGACAACGATGACATATTAGAAGACAGTAATTTTACATTAAATATTCCATTTTCTCGTTCTAAAGAAATTGCTGATGGATGGATTGACGTATTATTCAATAAAAGTAGGACATTTCCATGTTTACCAATTTGGTTTTGGTATTTTTTAACTTCAGGAATAAAGATGCTATCATACCAGTCCAAAAATATTTCGGTGTCCATACATGCATTGTGTTGATTATTGTAATGTAAAGGAATTTTGATATTTTTGAAGCACGTTGGGTTTTTTAATTTCCCGATGAGAAGCAAAGGTAATTTATGGGTCCCGGTAGCGTTAGCGCAAACTAATAATGTAACTCGCTCCTCATTAATTTTATTTGCTAGAGCTGAATTCTTTTTCCAAGAAAGGAAAGCTTTTGACGGTAATAACTTCCAATATAATTTCGTTTCAGCAGCATTATAAACGAAATTTAAATCATATTCATTTTCTATCAATTCTTCCCTAAAACTATCTTCAGCAGAATTTGCTAAATTATCTGATATTTTACTACTATGTATTTGTAAATCATTAATTCCATAGCGAGTTTTGAATCTGTGTAACCATCCGCTACTCGCTACGAACGATTTATTACCACTTATTTTTTTATTGAATTGCAATGCCTTTTTACAAATCAAAGGACCAGATATTGGGTGTCCAGTAGATCGTTTTTGTAAATACCAACGATATAAAGCTTCTTCTAAGAGTTCATTACTTGGTTTTTTCATCGCTTTTCGATGTATACTCTTATCTTTGTTTAATTTGCAGGTGAATTTTAAAATTGAATCTGTATTTTTCTTTATGTCACTTATAGTTGAAGTACCTACACCATACTTGGTAGCCAACGTACGACCGGTTTCGCCCTTTTTTAACGACTCAATAATATTGATTTTATCATTTAACGTTAACACAACTCTCTTACGCTTTGACATTTTTATGTAAGGTAATAATTCTAAAGAATTCGAATAATTCCGTCTAAAGTATAATGAAACGCGTATGTCACTAAACGCTCGCAATTACGATATGTCAGTACTCATTGGAGAATATATACAAGTTATTCGACGGTGGCGCCGCTCCGGTTAATAGCGAATCCATATAACTGAGGTTCGGATAATCGATTATAATTTTTTTTTTTTCTAATACGCGTACTGACGTTTCTGAGTCATGTAAACACACAAATTAACATGTCTCATGGACTATAAGTATTAACTACAAGCTTTTGATTTAGGTTTTATTGAAATAATGTATCATATTCAGATTATAATTTTATATAATACAATATACAAAACATATGTTTTGAGTTTATAATATAAAACATCTAAAAATAACGGTAACAAAGCGATAAGATTATATATGGTAAATTGTAGCTTTAACTTCTCCATGACCTTGTGCCCGGGGATGGCGCCGCATGGCGCAGCAGGAAATGCTTATTTATATAGCTTCGTGCGCTTAGCAAACGATTATCGTGACAAACTAAACAATATGATTTCACACACATAGGAAATTTTGTTACTATTTGTGGATTTATAAAAATATTTTTTTATTTAATTTGACTACAATTGATATGAAATAAAATGAAATACAATTAACTTTTGTCTTAATATTAATATTGAAATAAGTGGTTCTATGTTGTATAAATGAGTAAAGTTTGAAATTTGATTTGATTTTATAATTTGAAGATAATAATATTAAGTTTTTAACACTATTATTAACACAAAAAAATTGTACACTCATTATATTATAGCTTCACATTTTTTTATTTATATTAATGACTGTTACCGCCATCTTATGGTACCGCTTAGGAAACTAATTGTCTTTCACAAAGATAACTAATAAATAGTATATTAAAAATAAAGCAAATCGAATAAAACTCAAAACAACACAAGTTTTTTAAATTGATGTTTATAAAACTGTTACAATAAAAAAAATATTATATAAATTAATATGTTTATTATATTATCTTAAAAATACATCAAACATAAAACGGAACGTTCCACATCAAATTCACACTCGATGTCATCATATGTCAAATTTGGCCTTCAATTACTGGAGATTCTCGCAATTTGTGAGGGTTTTGCAATGTTCGAGTGAAAAGATACACACGAAATCGATGCTGTGACGGCAGACACACTTGCTCGTGTTAAAATGACATCGAGGAGTAAAAATGCTGTACGGACTTACGAGGCCGAGATCGAAAAGAATCGGGAGGAGTCCAATTGGAAGAAGGTTGCGGACTTGGCCCAACAGCTCAAGGCCAGGTCACCTTTGCATGGTGAATAATGTTTCTAATAAGTCATTTAATTTGTTTGCAAGTTTTAGCGCACTTATTCTGATATTTAAGCTCTACTTTCATTCAAAATTTCATAAAAAAATAAATTATTTCCTTCCTTATTTTTTGCCTTATTTTTTTTGTTATTTAACAAGTTTTAAACACTATAAAATATGTCATGCAACGGCTGTTTTAATAATGTTTGACTTGTAATGTGCCCTTCAGTAAATGTATGATAATAAAAGTACTACTACTGATAGTTTTTATCTATTCTACACAAATATGAATTGTTTGGTATTTGAATTTTCAATAAACAGAAGCATAAGTGCATAGATTGAAAAAAGAAATATCAACACAATATCCTCATTGAAAATTGCAAAATACTTTTTCAATTTCAATAAAGATTCATTACTGAATGTACAAATATTTTATATAAAAAGAAATAAATCAGCTTCATGCTGTATCCTGCACACAGCAGGGTAGAGTAAGCAAAGGGAATCTAGTTTTAAGACAATTCACATGTTTGGGGCACAAGTTGTGCCACTACTGTACCAATATTTTTTAAATATTATATAATGATTTATTTTATAATATCTAATCACCTTTACTAAAACTTACATGGCTATTTTTTATATAAAGAAAATAATATACAAGCTCCATTCTATCCTGTATATAGCAGAATAGGCACTGGAAATCTAATGTGCAGTCAAAACATTCCCCAAATACTGCCCAATTTTTGAGATATTGCACTTTAAGATGTGGAAAATACAATCAGTATTTTGTCTACCAGAAAAAGGAAATAAATATGATTTACTCATACCTGCTCTAAGTGGGAACTACACCCAAAACTATGACTACTTCACTACTACTACAATCTAAATTTGTAATTTATTCTTTTATTTCCAGAGAGTCTAGCACACTTTCTCATAGGTGAGGGTAAATTGGAAGCATATTTAAATGAATGGTCACCCATCAAGGAAAATATAGAAAGGGCTCAAAGAGAGCTTTCAGATGCCCGTGGATATTTAACTCTAGCAACGGATGAAATAGGAAAAAAAGCTGGTGTTGCTTTAGATGCCTTTCTGTTACTGGGAAAGTTGAATTATGCATGTGGAGCATATGACGATGCATTAAAGAATTACAAGCTTGCAGAATTGAATAATTTGACAGAGAAGGAGCTGCCTGTGTAAGTAAATTTTTTACTGGGACGTCTTCTACTAATTAAATTAAAACTTTAAAACTTTAAATTTTACTGTGTTCTGGCTATTAATTACAAAACTATTTCATCACTATCGTTGCTTGGTATTACTTTTGAATTTTTGCCATTAACATAATTTTAAGTGTTTTTAAAACATATTGGGACATTGATAGATACCATGCCTTACTTTATCTTACCAGAATTAAGAAATGAAAATAATTTAAATAAAACCTTTTCCATAGTATAGTATTAAACGCATATAGCTCACGAGGCTTAAGCTCAACTTCATATCTGTATACAACTTTGCATTTGCATAAGTAGAACCTGAAGAAAAACTTAAAAAATTAATGCATAAAAAATCATATCTATTCTTTTATGTCATATATTATTACATCCTCATAATTTTCACTCTAGTTTGATGTGTTGTTAATGTTAATAATAATTAATCATTCTGATATATCATCAATGCTTGGTTGCTTCAATATTTTTCTCCTTTTTATGTTTACAGTGATAGACAACTTTATCTTTTACGTTGAATAAATCAAAGACAAAAATAGAATATTAAAAATTAAATATGACACTACTCTTTTGTTAAAAAGCAGTATAAAATGGTTTAGATCCTTCAAAGGTTTTATATTCAGAGAAACTAGTATTAAAATGTAATGAATGGAATTATATAATATATGTTGTATAATACCATATATGTATGTTGTATTGAAAATGTAATGTGATTACTTGTTTTGTTGGCTTTAATTATAATTAGATTAGTTCAGATTGGTGGACACATTGGGATGTTTTGTTGTCTTTTGATTAACTTATGGCTGTACTGGTAATAGAATAGGGACTGATTATTATCGTTTTGAAATGAAAATGGTACTAACAATAAAAATGTAGATAATAGAAAAAGGCCTGTAACTCATATAAGTAAATATCTTTAGCCTTTTTCTACATAATATTCATAGCAACATAATGTTATTGAAATTTTAATTTTCATTATAAAAGATAATCTATAGTACAGATACTTATTTTGATATAACAACACTTATGCTAATTGAAGTCCAAAGTACAGCTGCCACAATGCTGACTCATTCAGATTGCATGATGGCTTAATTGACCCAATGATGAGGTGTAAAATTTGCTTGAGATGTATTATACTGTGATTTTCTTAATTGAAATCTGTGCTACTTCTTTACTATTTTATTGGACACTAATTGAAGTAAACTAGTATTATAATCAAATTGCTTAGCTGTCTTTAAGAAATATCAATTTTATTATATGAAAAGAACAATTTGTATAAACATTGTTTGTAGTTTTCACATGACCTTGAAAGTTTATATTGTATTGTGATATAATAATAATAATAATAATAATAATATAACATGGTCATGTATACTATCAGAAACAGAATTATAATAGCATATTAAAAATAATAAAATATGAAAAGTTTGTGTTGTAATTTTTGAAAGTAATATGAGATATGTAATATTTATTGCTCTTGAGACTCAATTATGTTTGATTGATATAATTTTATTGAGCGTCTGCCACTTTAATAAACAAGCAAAGTATATTAAAGCAAAAAAAATGTTGTAGAACTTTTGTATGTTTATTGGGATAGGGTCAAGTAAATATAGAATTAATTCAGATAACATTGACTTAATTAACAATGTAAAGATGTTATGTACTACTCGTCGCGCAGGCTGGGCTCAACTAACCCATCTAGTAATATAAATACTTAGCGAGAACTATAATTGATAGCGTTGTTGACCTATCTGACTGCATTTGGTAATTGTTGGTTAAAATTCCATTAAGATTATAATCTTTTTTTTATATTTATAAGAAATATCTATACTATCTATATCTATACTAATATAATAAAGCAGAAGAGTTAGTTTGTTTAAATGCTATGATGTCTAGATCTGGTCCGATTTATTTTCTTTTTGTTTTGTATGAAAGCTGTATTCTTCAGAAGTGCTATAGACTACATAACATTACAGTGTAAGTCTTAGTTAGCCTTAAATAACGAAATAACAATAATAAGGAACGCCATCGAATTGCTTTAAGCGCGTGAGCTGCAGAAATAGTCAATTATATGCTATTGCAATATAATTGTATGAAAAAAAAAAAGATTTTTATTAGACCTAAAAAATGACCGATGATGACGTCATATATATCTCTTACAAATAAGTGACAACAAGGCATTTTGTGACCAATAATAATTGAAAATTGTAAGGTGATATTTCATCGACTTTTATTTTATATGTATATTGGAATTTACGGGCAATAAATATTTCATCATAAAGGAAATTTAATGAAGATAATCTTCGGCTTTTATAGCATGTAATTCGGACCTATACTTTTCGAAAAAATGTAAAATTAAAATGATTTAACGCTCTGTTTACGGCCGTAAATCTAGACTCAAGCCCCGCGGGGGGCGCCCTTGCCGCCGATAACGTTCTATCATATCATGATTGAATGTATCAATCTGTTGGCAAATGTAGCATAATAAAAGTATTAAAGGTGGTATGCGAGCGAAGCCGCGAGTGGGCCGCTAGTTAATATTATAAAGCAGAGGAGTATGGAACGATTGAACGCGTTAATCTCAGGAACTGCTGGTTTCAATTTAAAAAATATTTTATTGTTAAAAAGTTTATTTATCGAGGAAGGATTTATGATGTGTGATGTATCACGTTAATGATTTCGAGGTAACTCATACCGTACAGAGTACATGCGTTGCGATTACTTCCCGCACTTAGAATGAGTCACGTCCCACACTTTTAGTTGTTTCCATTTTAACATAAAATCTAATAGAATTTGTGTAAAGATAAAATACCGTTTATGTAAGACACGGCTTGCATTGAAATAACATTAACATTTTTAATTATGTTTTTTAACTATTTATTATAAATAGTTTATGAATTGATATTTTTAGAATATCTCTGTGAAGTTACTCGTGGCGCAGGGGCACAAACGTGCAACTGTAAATTCGGCAGGTTGTGGGTTCGATTTCCGCACTAAGTCTCAGGTTTCCTGTGCCTGTTCTGCTATGTGCAGGATTCAGCATGAAGTTAAAAAAAAATCAGCTATTGTAAAGCTGACGAATTTATCTGGTTGAATGAGCTAGTCTCACCAGTTTTACTTTTTTTTTAAACAAAATCATTGCTTTTTTTCAGTCGGAGTTTAAGGATAGTTGCAGAATCGTATGCAATCAAAGGGTTATGTCTAGAACAAACGTCAGTGCCAAGTTCTACGAGTCGATATAAACAAGCTGAAAAGGAATCTGAGATGGTAACCAATTTTTTGGTCATATGTTTTTTTTTGTGAAGA
This sequence comes from Heliconius erato x Heliconius himera, assembly GCA_013421005.1. Lineage (NCBI taxonomy): Eukaryota > Metazoa > Arthropoda > Insecta > Lepidoptera > Nymphalidae > Heliconius > Heliconius erato x Heliconius himera. Next base: position 116,175 of record JAATLQ010038641.1, read on the forward strand.
ACATAAGTCTAATACATTTTGAAAATAATGTTTATGCCTTATTTTGTATATGCACATATTGTTTTATTTTTAATAATAAATAATAAATTTCCACGTATACCATGGTAGTAAGGCAGGGGGAGCCCTGTTTCAATACTCCCCTCTCCTCACTTTCCGTCGTATTCGGGAGGCATTACGTGTTGAGTGGCGGAACTCAATGGTCCGCTTTGCCTCAACACCAGGCGAAGAAATTAATATACTAAATATTTAATTTTTGCCTATATTTTTTAAGATATAGAATTTTGAATATACAATGTAAACAAGCTGGTTTTGGGTAAGATTCTCACTCAGAGTAATTAATTAATTTCATTTATGCGTTCTGGTAACAAGATGTAGAACGGCGTTGAGTTCCGTTATTCAACACGCAATGTCTCAAAAATTTAATAGAATGTGAGGAATCAAGTTCTTAAGACTAGGTTCAGTCTTCTTCATGCGGGATATAGCGTGAAGCTATAAAAAATTAATGACAAAATAAATCTTTTAACAATGTAGTTAACACAATTAAAAAGTAAATGATCATTTCAAAAACCAAATTTATAGTTAAGTAACTTAAGGTTAAGTACCTTATAATGTAACTTATGATTAAGTAACTTATATAAATAACTACCCCTTTGGTTAAGTATAGTGATAACTGAAATTTGCAAACATGTCATGTTTCAGATCCGCAGTTTCGAAGTATCATCGGAGCTCAGTCTGCTCTACCTACAGAGGGCGGGTGGTGCGGGTTCAAACGCAGGTGTTTTACTAGAGACAGCTTTACAGAGGGCGCCTCTGATGCATATGAGGGCTGGGAGATTGAATGATGCTATTGATAGGTATTTAAAATGTTGTATATTGTACATAATAAATATAAAACATATCATGAAATATTGATCGTTTTCCGATATAATTAATTAGACGTATTGTTTATGAAATGGTCGATGTTATTTGGCCAAATTGTATTTTTTTTAACTTAATACTGCTATGTATTAGTAGCATAGGTAGAGGAAACCTGGGGACGTTCCCATTAAGACACTTCCGTTCTACATTTTCCGCGGAATTCATAAGTCATTGCGTGTTGGGTGGTGGACTCAATGCCATGCTTTGACTGTATACCGGAGCGAGGAAATATTTTATTCCCCAAGTGGGAATGGAATTTACAACGGTCGCGTCGAAAGTCATACACTGCGCTACGACGATGTCGACAGTACATAAAACGACGATACAGCGTGAAGCTAAAGAAAACTTTTGATGTTACAATGCCAATACCTTCGAAAAGTGGCGCGTTACTAGATTAATTTTGAGACAATAATACTCTTTACATCTCCTTCCTAATTCTGTTGGTTTAGAAATTTACATTAGTAACAAACATAAAATAAAAAATAATAATATTTTTAAAAAATCTAATTAAAAGCCAACTATTGATCACTAAATAACAAAACACTATCTAAGCAGAGCACGTTTATCGTTTCCCTGTAACATTAACTTAAATAAGTAAATTCTTCCAGGTACAGAGAAATGCTAACAGCAGTGGAATCAGTGGCCACACAAGGTTTACGACTAACGCTGGCGAGGCAACTCGCTGAGGTACTTATGAGGGGGGTTACTGGACAGGTATGGCTACGATTTTGTAACACTTAGTTTTTATATACATAAAAACACTCAAAGTACATTTACATGCAATTTTGCAATTAAAATTTTTGCATTTTCTAACTTTGTCATCTAATAAACTGAAAACTACAACTTACACGGCGTACATAAAAAAATACCAATAGACGGTGGAAACGCAAAATATATTTTTTGGAGTATTTGGTTGTGCACATATGGTATTTGTATTTTTTTAATTGCCAATATCTCATAAACGGAAACATTTTGAGGATACGCTATATAGGAGGTTTATTTAATTGGAAGTATGACATGTATCAGTTTGTCTATGTATATTTAATTACGCTCTATATATATCTAATTTTCTTTTATAGATTGATAGATACAGGTGAGCGTAATAATAAAAAGCGTGTTCAGAAGCATATTTTCATATTCTAGGTGTATAGACCGCCCCAAAATGTACCAGCGCCTCCGCAACTACAAGGAACATTAACGAGACGAAGAGAGGAATATGTATCAGAAGGTCCATGGAAACCCAAAAAATATGCTGGACTTAATCAGGTATATATTTAGTGTTTTAAATAAAACATTTAAAATCCGTCAGTCTAACCGTGACCACGGACTGTTGCAATCTATAGTAAAATCATAAAAATGTAAGTCAATTTTATTGTTTTACTCATGTAAATATATCTTAGCGTCATCGGGCAACATTGCAACAATTCAATTTTTCACGAATTTCTCCCGTCTTCACTGTTTAACTCAATAACCTGACTTATATAAGTTATATTATTATTAACGTATATTACATTAGTAACGTATTTATATTTCTATTTTTTCCGCTCTGGTGTCGAGGAAAAGCGCAGCGTTGAGTTCCTCCACTCAACGTACCTCCAGAATTCTGCGGAAAGTAGAAAACGGAGTGTCTTAACACTATGTTTCTCATTTTTGCCGGAACGTAACATCACTACCCTGCTTTGTGAGGGATACAGCGTGAAGTAGATTTTTTGAAACTTATTAATTTTATAAAATTTGATCTTAACGTTTCCCTATTCGAATCACGTAAAGAATACGAAAAGGTTGCCCCCACTACTAATTTCACATTTTGATATGTGCGGACATATGCGGAATACAGAGTTAAAAAGGAATTAAACAATAATCTCGATATATTAATGTCCTCAGTTCGTCCCCCGCAATGAATATGAAGAGGCAATCCTCTTGTTACTGGTGGGCGAGGCGATGGCGGTGCGCGACGCAGTGCTCTCTCAGAGTGCGGAGTTCGAGGCGGCGCGCGCGCACTCCCTGCGCAACGCCGTCGCCGTCGTGGACCTACTGGCGCTGCTGGCCGCCAGGTGGGGACAGCATCGACTGTTGTTGGAGGTGAGTTTTGTATGTGTTGCATGTAACGAAGCGACGTATGCGTATTTTGATGAATGGTGATCAAGCATCATGTCACATGTGAGATGACAAATAATGTTTTTTTTTTAATCTTATCCTTAATAGTAAGTACTTTAAAAGATTATATTTTAGTTATACAGTCTAATAAGTATTTTTATGCTAATTACAACTTCTATGTAAACCTCAAACTTATAATAACGACAGACAATAGCTAATGACGCCCGCCTCGTTGCAGTCGCTGGAGCGCGCAATGAAGTTCTCGTTCGGGTGCGCGCACATCTGGCGGCAGCGCGCGCTGGCGACGGCGGCGGCGGCGCGCGCGCCCTCGCTGCCGCTCGCGCTGGCCGGCTTGTCCGCGCTGCCCGCCGCCGCGCCGCCGCCTGGTGAGCTCATACCTTTCATATATTATGTATATTATATAGTGTGTCATTTATCATTTTATAAACTCGTCTTTCATAAAGTCACTCACACATACATTGACTATTACAGTACCGTTGACGAGTGACGGCCATGAAGTTGCGGCCTCTCAACTTATGTGCGTTGTTTACTGGGGAATAAAATAATCAAAAATAGTAATAATTGACCGTACTATAAAAAAATTATAAACATTTTGACGAAAACGTATAGCTTAGTACAAAATGAGATCAATTTTTAATAAGTTTTAATGTAATGACGTATCACTAGCACATTATTTCCCGCGCCTCAGGTAGCAGCTCGTGGGGCGCGAGCGTGCGCGCGATGTGCGTGGCGCGGCGCGGGGCCGCGCTGCTGCCGCGGGACGCCGCGCTGCGCCTGGTCGCCGCCGCCACTTGTTACAGGGCCGCTTGGGTGAGTTTTAGTTTTTTCATTATATAGTAATTAATCATTTGTACGCTATTGTTTATTAGTTTTTATTATTATATATTAACAATTTTCAACATCAAATTCTTATTGTCTGCTGCTAGATGGACTAATATTAAATGTAAAACAAACATTGTACAGAAAAACCAATGCCCTCCGAATTCGGAGAAAAATGAGGAACAGAGTGTCTCAACACTTGGTTTACCCTGCTATGTGCGGGATACAGCGTGAAGCTGAAAAAACTAATAAGTAATTAATTGTAAAAATATAATTGTTTTCATTCCTCTACTTTGATAGCCTCCGTATGTATGCCCTATATATGATTCTGAACTTTTCACTTCTTGATTTTTTTCTTTTTGAACTTTTGCTCATTGTTCATTCGAAAAGAAAATAATCATAAAAAATCAATAAAAAAATTACCATAAGTCGTTGACTGTACTGTATGTTTGTTTACATTAACTAAATTAATTAAATGACATAAAACAATTAAATACGAAAATAATAATTAAATAATACCAATAATAAAATACAAAATTTCGCACAGATAGAAGAGGGTCTGGAGTTTGCCCAACAAGCGTTAGCCATCGCGGAGAAGGAAGCGGAGGAAGAAGATGAGAGTGAGGAGGGAGAAGCGGCCATAGCATTGTTACCGCGGTGCTACTTGTACTGCGGTATCGGGCATCAGATGACGGAACAGGTAATGATGATGTTTCTATTTTTAATATTTTAAAAGTGTTACTATGAACCCGCGCCTGGAAACTATCTAAGAGTTCTTACCACTAAGCCATGCATTTTTATCAAGCTATATACGACGCTATAGACGAAATTCTTATATTTTTTGTTTAGTTTTACGCTGTATACTACACATTGAATTGACAGCAAAGGGAATGCGGAAACCTAGTGTTAAGACACTCCGTCCTCCATTAAAATATTCTGTTTCCGAGTTTTCGCCTAATTTTTGAGGCATTGCGTGTTGAGTGGCGGTTCTCATCACCGCACTTTGCTAGTTGCGCGTTGCCGAAGCAAGTAAATAAAAATATTAAATATTTCATTCCATCTTGTGGGATTCGCGTTTATAGACGCACGCTTGTGCCCTGCGCCATGACGGCTTCAACGAATCAAACTAACTTCTTATACGCTTGTTAAATTTTTTATACTTTTTTTTTAAATATATCAATGTTGTTTCTGTCTTCCTGTATATATTTCCATTATATGACGTGACATGAAGATTGATGAATTATAATCTTGTGGAGCCATGTTTAAATTATGCTCAATTCATCGCTTCCACCGTGTATATAATTTGCTTTTCTCCTCTTCCAGAAATCGAACTCCCGACCAGAGAAAGAAGCGCACAGCTCTCAAAGTTTTCGCCAATTAACTCGTGCTGCGAGCTTAGACAGTAACGACCATTTAGTGTTCTACCATCTTGCTTTGTATCACCATCAACGAGGAGATTTTGGTGATGCTATGGTACGTTTACGTGGGATTTTGTTTTATTTAGATATTCTTTATGCAGAGTTTCTTAGAGACTTTCTTTATTCAGAGTAAGTCTTGTGTTGAGATATTCCGTTCTCTACGCACTGAACACTTTTCGAGATATTGTGTGTTGAGTTGCGGAACTCCCTGGAATGGGGATAGAACTTACAACCCTCGCGTTGAAATGCTCGCGCTGATGCACCACTGTGCTACGAAGGCCCCTAATTATATATATATTTTTTATTTGTATAATCTAATCAATCACCTTCGCACAGCAGGGTGGGCAGAGGGAACCTAGTGTTAAGACACTCCATTCCCCACTTTCCGCCGAACTTTGGAGGTATTGCGTATTGAGTGGAGGAACTCAACGCCGCGCTTTGCCTCGACATTAGTAGCAAAGTGTTTAATTGTATATTTTTATATGTACGGAAGTAATGTGTTTTAATATTTATTTTAAATCAAATTTTGGGATAATTTATATTTGTCTTAAAATTGTATTCTACATTTTATTTAATTTTTATTTAAATACATAAGAAAATGATATTTTAATATTTTAAAGGAGATTAATAAAAATAATAACATTTTTATTAAAATCTTAACTTACTACCAGATTAGTACTCGCATTGTTTTAAAACCCCTTCAGTCCTACTGTACTTATTAGTTCCGCATAAATAAAAAAACATTGGCTCACGTTGACAGCGCCCACATTTCTTTACTATCAAAATACTAACCTATGATAACAATTAAAAATAGCTAATTGTACCTCGCAGCTTGATGAAACCTTTGACTTTAATCACAATGCCAGAACGGTCCCTTTGTTCCCGACTACGTTCTAATTTTTATACGATTCTTAAAAACATTATTATTTTTCAATACTTAGCGAGCAATTCGACTGAAAATGTTAAGAATAATTATCAACCTGCCATTTTTAGGACGCAACACGCACATGTCTCTCCGTTCACTCTGAATGTGGAGGTGCACTACGTCTCGCCGCCATTTTGTTCGCATCGCCCGCCGCCATTGCAATAACGCGGTTAAGCCACGCTCATTATCCGGCCGCTGAATGGCCATTGGTCAATTTAGCGAGGTTACAGCTTAAATATGGCGACGTGGAAGGGAAGGGAGAGGGAGGAGATGCGGCTTTGGCTACGGGAAAGGAGTTATTGAGGATATTACACGCGGCGGACGAGGGGGGTAGTGGAGGGGATGTGGCATACGCGGATTTGGATGCTTTGTCTGATTCGCAAAACGACGAAGGGCACAGTAACAGAGATGCGGGTGAGTATTATTTTTTGTGGGGTAAATTAGACAGAAGTCGGAAAATAACCCAGGTCCGGCAATTTTTATTGGCCTTTTTTAAAGTAATATGATTCAAAAAATGATGAAGGAATAGTATTAGGGATGCTAGTGAGCTTTTTTTGTGAAATAAAAGATGAGGGTACTCAGGAGAGAGGGGAGAAAGACTATTATATAAAGAATAGGAAAAATAGGTACCATAGGCGGTAGGGGAAGGATTTAGTATAAATAAATTTAGCATACGCGGGTAGAAAAAGTTATTAAGAATAAGGATACGAGTATATTTTGTTGTAGTTTTTTATTTGGTATAAGAAGGTAGTTAGAGGAACCGGGAGGGGGGAGATGGATGTAGCGAGAGAAGGGAGAAGTATTTTAAGCTATTGAGAAAGAATCATTGCGGATATTACATATGATCGATAAAGGGAGTAGCGAGATGGTATGACGCCTGTGGATTTTGACGCTTTGTCTGATTTTTTTGGTTTTTTTACAAGGAAAAAAGTAAATTAGAAGATTTGAAATCAGTTTATGGAAATATAAGTTTATAATACTTCATGAACTTGTTTATAATAAAATAACTTTTATGTTTAGATAATACATGATATATTTTTCTTTCATCGACCTTTCTGTAATAAATTTGACAATATACAGAAAAGGAAAAAAAAACTGTTAAACAACACCATTGATCTTATTCCAGTATCAGTCCGAGCGGAGTCAGCGGGCGCGTTCCGAGTAGAGCGCGCGCTGTCGGCCGCCTCGTCGCAGTCCGCGCGCGCGCGCTCGCCGCTAGCCGAGCCGCGCGCGCATGCGTGGCTGCTGTTGGCTGAGTTGTGTTTGAGGTAGGTTAAGCCTCACTCACGTTCCCTTGAATGTGTGTTTATGATTCAGTTCCCACATCTTATGTTATGCACGTGCGCGCTTTTGTGTTTTCTTTGAGGTATATTAAGCCAAATCTACGAAAATTTGGTATATATGTATAGGTAGATTGTTTTTATATGTTTCTAATACCCGCGCGCGGGATCCCAATTGTCTAAGTCTCGCGCGTATGCTTAGCTTCTGTTGAGCGAATTGTGTTTGAGCCACGATAAGCCAGTTAGTATTGGCCACGCCTATTGGTATATGTATCTAAGTCATGCGCGGGCGCTCACTCACAATTGATTGAGACTCGCCCTTTGGCTGTCCACTGGGCATTGGTCACGTTCATTTTTATATACATATGTTACATACAACAACTCACTTGTATCAACTCTTTGATATTTTGAATATTTTTTGAACTAGTGTTAATAGTTAACAGTTTCACGCATTATCCCGCTTAGCAGAGTAGGCGGAGGGATCCTAATGTTTCAAAAACTTTTTCCCACCTTCGGTCAGAATGGGAGAATTGAACGCCGGGCTTCATTTACAAGGGCAAAAAAGTAATATTTTTAATTTACAGGTTAGATAGAGTTAGTGCTGCGGCGGGGTGCGTGTCGGAGGCTGCAGCGCTAACGCCTTACAGCCATCTTGTCTTTTATATGGTAATTACTAAATCTAATTATTTTGGCTTGTATCATAATAGCGTATTGGTAAGTCACTCCGTATTTTATATTAACATAATGATGGGATTTGTTTAATTAAACTAAGGTACAAAAATTATTGAAATATATTTTCGACACAATGGTTGAAATTCAATTAGTGTCAAAATATTTGGTTTTTTAAGTTCTGCCCGAATTCGACACATTACGTGTTGAATGATGAATTTCAGTACTGCATTGCACAATGTTTATCAGAACAGGAAAATAAAAATTACTTGTTCTTCTTTATGAAAAACAAATCAAAAATCTTCGCGTGTACAATCAGACGGTGTTTAGTTATATATGTACATCTGTATATTCCATTTTAGATACTCGCTTGGGGGTATGTATTATTTTAATTTCCTCGCCCTGATAACAAGACAAAGCGTGACATTAAGTTCCGCACACATATTTTCTCGAAGATTGTGCATTGTGTAGCTATCAGCTATATGTGTGCTTGCAGCGCGGGCAGGTGCACGCGGCGTCGCGCGAGTGGGAGGAGGCGCGCCAGTGCTACCAGAACGCGCTCGCCATACACCCCACGCACCTCGACAGCATCGTGCAGCTCGGTGAGTGGATCGGGACAGACCAAATGTTGTACTTAGTATTTGGATAAATTAATGTTTACTTATTTAGAAAATGTACGAAAAATGAACGTAGCGGGATTTGACCCCGCACTTTTTGGACCGTCCAAGCATACTGACCTAAGTTATACGTTCTCATTACGGATTAAACGGGTTCAAATTCCGCTACATCCAAATAAATACCAAGGGAACTTAGGAAAGTTAAGTGTGGAATAAAATGATCGCTTATAAGCTATAATAGCAGAAATTTGTAAAAACCCTCCTACAGAGATGTTAACAACATAAATAAGTTGTTATTTTTATTTGACATGGATATTGAAATTTACGATCGAAATTTATTCTATTATTAAGGTAAGGAATTTATGAAGATAAGCTTTGGCTTTTATAGTATATAATTTGGACGTATATTTTTCAAGAAAATGTAAAATTAAAATAACTTAACATTGTTTACGATCGCAAGCGTAGTCTGGAGTCCCGCGAGGGGCGCCCTAGTTTCACTTGCTTGCACTTTCTCAAAATTATGAAAACAAGTTGTTCACGATTGAATGTATCAATCTGTTGCCAAATGCAGCAAAAATAAAAGTAGTACAGGTGGTATGCGGTCAATCTTAATTTTTTGCCAGTAAAAATAACGGGGTAGACATATATGTGTGTGTACTGCAGGCGCGACGTACTACTCGCTGGGCTGGCTGCGGCTGGCGGAGCGCGCGCTGCGCGAGGCGGGCGCGCTGCGGCCGGCGCGCGCGGACACCTGGCGGCGCCTGGCGCTGGTGCTGGGCGCGCTGGGCGAGCCCGCCGCCGCCGCCGACGCCGCCGCCGCCGCGCTGCAGCTGCCCGCGCCCGCCGACCACGTGAGCACCCGCACGCTACCTCTTATATATCATTAAATAAATAAAATAAATAAATAAATTAGCTTCGCGCCGTATCGCGCACACAGCAGGGTAGGCAGAGAAAACCTAGTGTTAAGACACTCCGTTCCCCACTTTCTGCCGAACTTTGGAGGCATTGCGTGTTGAGTGGCAGAACTCAACGCCGCGCTTTGCCTCGACACCAGAGCAAAAAAATGGAAATATAAATTTAAGTAAATATTTCATCCCCTTTAGTGGGGATCGAACCCACAACCAGTCGGTTTACAGTCACACTTTGTACCACTGCGCCACGACTGACCTCTGTATCATTAAATGTCTCAATTAATACATATTTTGTGTTCTTTTTCCAGGAAAATTTGTTTAGTACATGATCATGGTGGGATACGAAGCGAGTACGTACAGTTATCTACGTATAAACTAAACTAGCACACAAATTAACTATTATATATGTATATTGTTAAATAACGCAATTCAAATTTGACACTAAATCACTTAAATATCTCATTATGTATAAACAGACATGTTGTATAGTATTTTTTTTATTTAAATAATTTTGACAATGCAAAGACTATTAAGTCTTATGTACATAGTATATGTGTAAAAAGTTTAATTATTTATTATCTGTGGTAATAAAAAAGTGACAAATTTGAATTGTTTTGCAGTTTATCAGATTTTTAAATATGAATGTTGTGAGTGTTGAATATCTTTATTATGTCTTCCTAATGGCAAAATGGCCGATCAATGATATATCCCTGAAAGCTTATTTTATAATATTCAGATTTAGCAAAAAAATATGAAAATGTTGAAAATCTAAAGTAATATTATTTAAAATAAGCGAAAGTGAGAAAATCTTCAAAATTTTAATTTTTTGAAATGTATATTACATGCATACGTAAAATTGATATTTAATTATCACAAGAACCGATTGTTTTCTCGATAGCTCTATGTATCGTCTTGTGTTTTATCGTTAATAAAAAAAAATAACATATAAAACAAATAGGAATACGTATGTGTTCTTTTCATAATAATAAAACTATAATAATCATAACAAGTTTATTTCGACTGATATTTAGGTAATGCCTTGGAATTGATATCTTGGTTCTTGAAGTTTTAATTGCTTTCGCGACAGTTGTGGGTTCGTTACCCAATCGAGAGAATGAATTATTTTCGTTTCCTCGCTATAGTAAGAAAAAAGGGCGGCGTTGAGCTCCGCCTCATTAACGATGTCTTAACATCGTCTGTGTCGAGTGGCAAATCTCAGAGTGATGTAAGAAAAATAATTTTAATTATAATTTCTATCAGTTATTTTTTTTTAACTTTAAACCGAATATTATTAAGCTATTAATTTAATTATATATAAATTATTATTTCAAAATATTCATATCGTATCTGTTGTAAATGTGAATATAATATATTTATTTTTGTTTTTCAATCTTCATCGATAGTGAGATATTTGTTAACTAGTCTAGTATATTTAATTAGTAAAATTTCATTCCTTGTTACATACAAAAAACATTGAAGCTTTTTCTAAATCATATTTTTAATTCTTTTTCTCCTATTTTTTTTAATTAGGCAATTTATAAATCATTCATACATAAACAGATTTATTAACACCAAGACAGATTTAATACTCAAAATAACGTAAATATTTTTCTTAGAATGACTTTGAAGCCGCTACCTTCGCTTAGTAATCAAAGATTACTAATTAATCTCCATTTTCATAAAACATTAAACAAATTTTAAATTGCTTGTACGTAATATTTATTTCTTGTATATAATAATAAAATGAAGCTTTTTGAAATTTTTATCCCACAAAACGCAGGCTTAAAATATATTTGTTTTATTTCCCAAACTTGTGTTCGAATAACACTAACAGATATCGATATTTATTTTTTATCATTTCTTATAATCATATAGTAACCATTAGATTAAAATGTAAGACAAAAATGTCTTAATCTCTGCTCCTATTTCTGAAAATATTTACGGCTCGTGTTAGTCGCATTTCCTAGGAATTTTTAAAGATTTTAGAGACATTTTATCGTTTGTAGCTGTTTTGCAGTTTCACTGGGGCCAACACAAGGACATACTCTCTCTTCGAGCTTTTAATGTCGAGAATTTTATATATATCTATAGTATCAAACTTTCAGGCTTCTCTAGTAAATTAGACTATTTTTTTTCTCTTTACATTCAATTCGTTAAATGTTAAAATACTTTTCTAATATTATAGTTATAAAAAAATGTTTTAAACTAATTTTGGTGAATTTGGTATTATTTTATTTAGAAATAGGTGAACTGTGTAAAGAAAAAATGATATTATTATTTGAAATATTTGTTTATATAGTAAAAAATGGGCATATTGTGTGTAAAGGTTGTAAACTTACAACGATTTATTTCGTAAATTTATATATATATTATAATAATCAGTGAAAAGGTGCTTGCTTTCTTTTATATATACACATACAAAGATATTATGTAGTTCTGAATTAAAACATTAGAAAAAAAATATATTGTCCAATTCTAATTAAAATAAATAAAAATAAATGTGTAACAGATAAGTAACCTTTTTTGGAATCTATAAAAAAATATTTAAAACGTCAAAGTAACATGAACTGTACGTTTTATTTAGTGTTATGCTTCGGTAATAAATCGCTAAATCCAATAAAACTATATACTGTAGCTACATAATATGTGAAAATTTTAAGATACATAAAGGTATGGGTAGGTAGGTATACTTAATCGTTTTTCCTTAGTTAACTGAAAATAACTTGACAGATCTCAAAAAAAATATATATCTAAATGAATCAAAATATATAAATATTATATTTCCAAAGAATGTATGAAGAATTGATAAAAAAAACCTACAAATCGTTTTTTTTCTGTGTTTAAAATATAACATTTTTGCGTTAATATTTTCGAATGTAACGACGGTCCCTAGGTAAGGGCTTGGAACAACGAAGTTCTCGGTTACCTACACGTATAAAACGCATAAATAACTATTCTTTTTAAATATTGAAATTAAGAAAAAAATAAAACGAAGAAACGATAAAAATATTTCACATTTTTCGCTTTCAATACTTTATTTACCTGGGGACCATCGACGACTAAATTATGTAATGTTTTCTTTATAGTAATTTGATTGTTCATGTAAATATATAAGCCACGGTGTTCACAACGGTAGGTATAACGGAACGCAAAGAAAATGCCAATTATAATGCAATACATAGATATATCAACGAATACTGTACATTCCTAGTCGTATTTATTGCGTAAGTCTAGTTTGATTATAATCTAATTTTTTTATTTTGTCGTCTTCTTGTTTTTTTTTAACTTTTGCCGTTAGTCTGCGAAGTCCTGCAAAACTATTTCGATGTTTGTTAGTTAGGTGTCGAATTTTAACAATAACCGTTCGCAGTTCTGTAGTTTACGTTCGAAAATATGCAATAAGCGTTTGATGTTATGTAGTTAGCGATCGAGGTCCTATAATAATTGTTCGGCGTTCTGTAGATGGCGTTCGACGTTCCGCAATAAAAAAAATAAAATAAATCGGCTTCACGCTGTATCCCGCACACAGCAGGGTAGGCAGAGGGAACCTAGTGTTAAGACACTCCGTTCCCCACTTTCTGCCGAATTCTGGAGGCATGGCGTGTTGAGTGACAGAACTTAACGCCGCGCTTAACCTCGACACCAGAGCGAAGAAATGGAAATATAAATTTAAGTAAATATTTCATCTCCTCGAGTGGGGATCGAACCCACAACCATTCGGTTTTACAGTCACAGCCGCTGCCGCTGCGCCACGACTGGCCTCAATCGTTATATATAATAATCGTTCGTTATTCTGTATTTAGTGTTTAAAGATCTGCAACAATTACAGCATGCCCTTATTATGTACTAAAAACATAGAAGACGGCCAAATGAAACAATTAAAATATGTATTTGTATGTGATTAATGCTTCTTATAAATAAGTATATGATTTAAGATTAATATATTTTTGTACCTATAAGAACTTTAGTTTATGGTTTGGGTGAATTATGTTGGTGACATAATATATAAAGGTATTAAAGGTTGATCAAGTATGTATAATTTATTGTTTATGAAATTTATAACATGCTGTATAGTGTATACTACTTGGGATATTTTAATAAGTGCTTTTTATTTCATAGAAACATTTCTTTTTTCATTTCTCACGATTTTTTCTTTGTTTGCAAAACACGCTCGCTCTGCAAAGCACGAAGTCGTTCATATACACTCTGTGAGTGTATTGTTTAACATCATTGTTGTAATGTGTAACTTTACTATGTTGTTATTTAATATAACATTTCCAATTTCTTACATTCATTTTGTACCTATATATTTTATAATCTGTAAAACTCGCTCTAAAATAACCCAAGTATAAACTTACAGCAATCAATATAAAAAATATTAAAAAAAAAACCATTTCTTCAACTATTCTAAAGTTTTCAATTCATATTTTATAAGTAATAATAGTCTTTCTCAATTTTTTTCCATAAAAATTCTAAAAATATTTTAACTTTTTTATGTCATCTTAAATTTTATTACTGGTATTACATTATATTTACTAATTTCTGCTCTAAATGTATTCGAAATTTATTTAGACCCAAATTGTATAAAATATATAAAATGAATGAAAAAAAAAATGTTAATTTTCAAAAGTAGATCAAGAAATTTACAAATATAGTAAATCTATCACTTGTTGGCGGTCTGTTTCTAATGTATGAAACAGGCGCACTATTATAACTATGTATATACTATAAAAAAACTTGAAAATTGTATACAGGATGGTTGAGATATGATATGACTGTTAGATTGATTTTACGAGTATACTAGGAAAATGCTTTCTCTTCTAATTTGAACACTCTGTATAGTATTCCGTAGAAGTTAGCTGTCTTCTTTTGATCATCGTCTGTTTTAAGACGATGTTCATTAAATGCCGTCATTGTCAAGACACATGCTTTGTATTAAATTAAAATATAGTGTTTGAAAATAATAATGATAATATGTTTTAAAGTAAAATAGGCTGAAAAAATAATCCTATTAGAAAGAAATAGCACTTGCCAGAGTACTTTGCACCTTTCTATAGTAAATGTCGTAAATCGTATCTCAACTAACCTCGAAAGTTACCTGTTGTTCCCTTTGTACACTACTGTAGATGTTTTGGCAATCGATGTTGACTGTACATATAAAGTTTGAATATAAAATGTAATTACTACGTTACTTATATAATGTGTTTTATTTTCAATGCCACTCTTTCTTACGCGGGGAAATTATAACTAATACAATAACACTAGTAACACTGGGTCGTGGGCAGCGGACTTCACTTACCACCAGGTGACCCGTACGCTCCAATAACTTTTAAAAATAAATAAAATAGCTTCACGCTATATCTCACACTCAGCAGGGTAAGCAGAGGGAACCTAATGTTAATTCCCCATTCCCCATTTTCCGCCGAGTTCTGGAGGTATTGGGTTTTGAGTGGCGGAACTCAGCGCCGTGCTTTGCCTCGACACCAAAGCGAAGAAATGAAAATATAAGTAAATAAATATTTCACTTCCTTTAGACGGAGAGCTGACGTGTCATACTTTACCTAAATGGTATATCCTTATAATATTGATATAAATTATGTTAATTAAAAAAAACATGCGAACATTTTTAATGATTGCTCATAGCATCCTTATATCAAAGGCTAAACTGTCTAAGGCCTTGGCCTTGATTCGTTTTGAATACATTATAAAATGAAGGTTATTGTACAGCTATACTTATAAGGAATGTAATACATATGCATGTATTATATATATATTAACATAAGTATCGTTAAATGTGACTAGGTCTATCTGTACTCGCGATTGTTATGGGTTCTACTCATTTGGCGTAATCATTTTATTTAAATTATTCTTAAATCAAATCAAAGACCAGTCGTGGCGCAGCGGCATGAAGTGTGACTGTAAAACCGACTGGTTGTGGGTTCTATCCCCACTCGAGGAGATGAAATATTTATTTACATTTATATTTTCATTTCTTCGCACTGGTGTCGAGGCAAAGCGCGGCGTTGAGTTCTGCCGCTCAACACGCAATGCCTCTAGAATTCGGCAGAAAGTGGGGAACGAAGTGTCTTAATACTAGGTTCCCACTGCCTACCCTGCTGTGTGCTGGATACAGCGTGAGGCTGATTTAAATTATTCTTATTGTTTATTTCATTTAATAGTTGCTTGTTAACAAACAGTAGTTTTTCATCATCATCATCATCAGCCACTCACATCAGTCCACTGCTGGACATAGGCCTCTCCAATGGCACACCACTGAGCTATATATTGAGCCCTTCGCATCCAGCCGATGCCAGCCACTTTGCGAATATCGCCACTCCATCTAGCTGGAGGACGTCCCACACTACGCTTGCCGAGGCGTGGTCTCCACTCTAAAACGCGTTTACTCCAACGGTCATCGGTTCTGCGACAAATGTGACCAGCAGTTTTTAGTTTACGGTATTGCAAATAGCATGGTAGGCAGAGGACCTAATGCAAAGACATTCTTAGGCACTCCCTCGTCCATTTTAGAGTCAGGAGTATCTTTGGGTAACATAAAATTTGTTTAATATACAATGGATAAATATTAATAAATATCTTTATTTCACTTAAATATAAACGTTAAAAATAATCAAATCCGTCAATTGTTGTTCATCGATGATATCGTCATAAGGTAAATAATTTTACACTCTTCAGAAGGGAGAAACTTAAGCTATATCTACATTAAATTAGGATACGCGTTCAGCAAAATCTGTTGCTGAAGAAACGAATAAAATCTGATTCTAGTTAGATTCAAAACTTAAATTAATATATTCTTCATAAATCAGCCTCTGAAGTCTTTCTAAGAGTATATTTTTCCAAAAATAGGGCTATTTTTGTATAGTGCTTTAACACACACTCTTTTCTTCAAATTAATGATACAAATGATATAATATTTGATAAAACTGAAATAAACACAAAATCCAAAAAAAGTTAAGACTCTCCGTTTCCAACTCTCCACTGAATTCTAGAAGAATTAACTGATGAGTGGTAGACCTCAACGCAGCGCTTTGCCTCGTGAATAAAAAAAAACAACATTTATAATAACATGAGGCCGGTCGTGGCGCAGCGGCACGAGGTGTGACTGCAAAACCGACTGGTTGTGGGTTCGATCCCTACTCGAGGAGATGAAATATTTACTTAAATTTATATTTCCATTTCTTCGCTCTGGTGTCGAGGTTAAGCGCGGCGTTGAGTTCTGCCACTCAATACGCAATGCCTCCAGAATTCGGCAGAAAGTGGGGAACGGAGTGTCTTAACACTAGGTTCCCTCTGCCTACCCTGCTGTGTGCGGGATATAGCGTGAAGCTAATTTAATTTTTTTTATAATAAGTTATCAAAGCTAAAGTCAAGGCCCCTCAGAAAATATTTCATTATCGGACCCCCTTTACTCCCATCTGCATGTCAACTTATATCTTCAAAGGAATTGGTTACCACAATCTTGATAAGAGGTTGCTTGACGTGTAGGTGGGAGTGGAGTGGGTGAGGAGAGGCTACGTGGTTGTTCTTGTTATGCAACTATGTTTCGCGTATCACCCACTCTGGAATCCCTCACCCACCCTGGAACCCTTTTTTTCTACCCCCGATTGTATTTAAAAACCAAATTATACTCTACATTACACCTTCATTTCCGCTCTATGATGATTTTCGATAAGTAACACACGAGATAACAAAATATGTCGATAAAACATTGTAATCAATTATAGTATTTGGTGATAAAATTGATAGTGGGTAAGTAAGTCAATACGCACGAACGAACGAAGTCTGATAATATACTTGTAAATTTTCAAGTATCATGAAAATCCAATTTATACGAAAAATTGAAGGCTACAAAAATGAATTATCAAAGAAAATGTACTCTAACATTTTCTTTGGTTGTTTGTATTTATCTACGTACTGTTGTATTCCGCTTAAAATGAGGTCGGTGGAGGAAACAGGCCGCTAAGATACTCCATTCCCCATCTTTGCCCAATTTTGGAGGTGTGATAAGTGGTGGAACTTCACGCCGCGCTATCTTGTTACCAGAGCGACGAGAGAGACCTACAACAGTAGTATTAAGAGATAAACGTTGTGTCACTGCGTCACGACGGCCTCCTGATTAGTTTGTAGTAAAAAAGCGATCAAGTGCAAGTTGAAGTCGTGCATCGAGGGTTCCGCTCTAAAATAAAATAAAAATACAACTTATAAAAATTGATGGAATTGAGTTTGCGGGCGTACGCATTTAGTTATTTTGTACGAAATTAAATACTATTATAAGTTTGTTATAGTTAGTATTTTATCTGTAATAAACATAAATATTCATTTTTCGGATTAAAAATTACATAAATCATATACTGCTAGCACGACACAAGTAAAAAATGACGTTTTTTTTTATTTCTCATCACTTTTAATAATTGTTAGCCTCGCAGCCATGACATAATTGCAATATTGAGAAAGAAAAACCGGGCAAACGCGAGTCGGGCTCCCCCACCTAGGGTTCCGTAAAAAAATTAGAGATCTCGAGTTTTTTCTAAAATTCAAGCTTAGATTAGCTTAGGATTTAACCACAAATATATTCTGAACTAGTACTACCTGTAGATGCTTGCTGCTAAATTATTAACTCTTCACAACTCCGGTAACTTTTCAAAAAAAAATCTCCCCGTATTGCCATAATTTGTTGATCCACTATCTTGTTCAACCATATCAACTAATCCATTTTTTTTCTATAAAACGAACCCAAGCATGTAATGTCTGCAGCTTATATTGATATTTTTTTATATATGATTCTTTTCATTTGAGAATAGATAGTTTATACATTTCTGATGGTTTGTCTGCGTACTACACAAACAATTGTTGCCTTCCGCAACAGATTCTGGTAAGAACTTGATGAACTTTTCCATCTGCCATGATACATATCTTATTAAAAAGTGTCACCATTCAAAAATATTTTATTAGGTTCCAATTTATCAATTTGTGATTTTATAATGTCCCTCTCTGCTATATTTTTTTTCGTTACTTTATTTTTCGAATTCAAACTGTATCTTGCGAACCATCCTATGTACTAAAATATAAAAACTAAAATATAGAAACTCTATTTGAAATTTTACTTTTGATGTGACAGGTGGTTTAGATTTTTTTATTTAAAAAAATATCCTGAAAAAACTAGATTCAATAACTGGGCGGTGTGTGAGATATAGCGTGACGCTAAAAAACTTAGCGCAAAATAAGAGTTGACATTCGCAGTTAACGAGTTGCAGAATTTATCTATATGTTTTAAAATATTCTTTGTAATCACACTAAAAAAACGACATATTATTTATTAGATAGAACCAAAAAAAAACAGTAGTCGTCGGCATTTTAATTAAAAACTATAATTCACAGGTAACATAAAACACCTTACACAATATGTTATAAAAACGTCAAAATACCTGCATACATATATATACAATCTCTGCTAAAACTTTCTTCTTTATTTTGACACATTGTATATCAGATTCATCTATAAATAATTATGTATACATTTTCAAACGTAATGCTTTAGTACTTAAATAAAAAAAATATTTGATTCAGTGATGTGATTGAAATGTAAGCTATATTTGGATTAAAAGCTCGCAATGACAGCCTTATACATAGGGAGCAAAGAAAAGATAGACAGTAAACAATTTTTAGGCAGCAAAGAATGTATAGACTTTGACAAAATATTGTACGAATTGGGCGAGTACGGGAGATATCAAAAACAGAATTATTTTCTAATCCTATTCGTGATGATCTTCAGTGCTGTCAACAACTCTCAGTATGTGTTTATGGCAGCTATTACTAAAGCAAGGTAAGTTTTCATTTTATTCAAATCGAAACATACATCGAAACATAGGAAAGAAAAATACTTAATTAGAAAACGTATGTTTTCTAATTAAGTATTTTTCTTTCCTAAGTGTGGAATAACACTTTAAAAATGTTTAAAAAATACATACGTGTAATATCTGAAGTAATGTTATTTTTGTCACCAAGAAAGGTTTCTTGGTGTCACTTGGACTCACACCATCGACTCACACCGTCAAATTGTCTAAACCTATTTTTTTTAATTCAAGCAAAATGGTCTAAACGCCAACATTAATATTAATAGGTTTAGATAAAGTGGTGGAAATCATGGTACGCATGGAACTAAGAACATATGCAACGAGTAATGAATTATTCTCTATGCCAAATTGGTTTAAACGATATATACGCCTTTAAATCAGACATAGGAATAATTGTATATAAATAATACGAAGCAAAAGGTTTAAGTTTAAGTTTTAAGATAAAATAGAAGTAAGGTACTACTAAGCCACTTTTTTTTATAATGAAATGGTAAAAATGTTAAAAGTTACAGTAATGTATAGGAATAAAATATTTCTTCGTTTAGAGAAACTACTAAAACAATATATATACAAATCTAAAATTAAAAATAATAATGCAAGAGTATTGACTCTAAAATATCGTTATAAGCATAACAAATACATAAAGGTTTTTTTATGTATGTGAACTTAGAACTTTTTATGGTATCATCATTATCATGACATCAGCCTTTAGATACCCACTCTTGGACATAGGTATCCCCCAAGGATCTTCATCATAATCGGTGTTGCGATGCATGTATCTAGGCTTCCCGCGATGTCAATTTACCCGGTGGGTGCTCTTACGGATGTCCTTACTTCTGATTCTATTTCGTAGGGAAATACCGAGCACGTCTCTCTCTATTATCTGCTGTGTAACTCTGAGCTATTTCACGGGATGATTGGAAGAGAGAACTCTTTCTCAAAGTTGTACCTACATAGCTGAACTATTTCTCCCAGATATATATGAATATCAACAACTTTGAGAGTGCGGGATTCCCAATACTGACTGGAGCAAGTAAAATATGGGCATACAACATGAACTTGATCTTTTCTATGCTTGTTTTAAAACTTGCTCTTTGAGAAATTCTATTCTTCTACTAGGTCTTATATAGTCTTAACCAGTCGTACTACATCATCGGCAAAACGAATATATGTAAGGTACTCGCCAACCCGTTTGATGTCATTTTCTTCCCAATCCAGAAGCTTGATAAAATGCTCCAACGCCGCAGTAGGAAGTTTCGGAGTAATAACATTACCTATCTCATATCTCATTGTAATTGGATGGGATTAGAGTTCTGGTTCTGTAATGTGATCGATGTATTAGCTTAGATGACTTAGAGAGTTTACGTATTAACACATCAATATTTATCCCTATAGTTCACTGCCCAGGTATTGACTGAATCTTAAACAATATTCCAATAATAATTTCTTAAAAAATATTCTCACCACCTCACCTCACCGTTTTGATGGTTTTGATCACAAAGAGGTCATTACATATTTGGTACTTCGTTGACATGATTAAATCTATCTTAATTTTGACTTTACTATCTGGACTCATCCAGGTCTATTCCCGCTGTTTTATAGAATCTTCATGTATTCGTAGAAAATTTGGCCTCTACCTTTCCTTTGTCCAAATACGAACACCCACCCTCAATTCATCACTACAACGTTTTCCGAACTTTGCGTTGAAGTACCCCATCCCAATTGTGTAGTGAGTTTTGCAGCTACGTATGGCTTTATAGATATCCTTATTCATAGATTCCACTTCGTCATCTGAGTGTGTCGAGGTCGGAGCGTAATCCTGGATAACATTTAACAAATATCGTCTCGATATTCTATGTATCGGGTACAATATTGTGTTCGACATACTGATCAATAATAACCACATTGTTAACCGCCACAGTTACCATATCCGCTACTGTAGCTATTAATAGTGTTGAGTGGCGGAACTCGATTTGCCTTGTTGTCATAGCGAGAAGACAGAAATATTTAAGTCCCCCAAGTGGGTTTCAAACCCACAACCGTCGCATTTACAGACACACGGCCCTGCGCCACGACAGCCGGAAGTTCTACAAAAAAAAAATTAAAGTATATATTGTTATATATTTTATAAATTATTGTTTTTGGGGATAAAGAGCCTAAAATATATATTGGCGATGGTTGACTTATAAGCCAGCGTCAACGTATTAGTACAACGAAATTATCTAAGTTTTAAACGACATAAATACATTTTATCTTTTAATTTATTGGTGGTTTTTCCACCAATAACTATTTAATTTCTATGTATTAAAGCGTTTCTATCACCGTCACTATATAGTTTTAATTCAGGGCAAAATGTTTGAGCTGTCATTCAAGTAGCTGTCATACAAATTTATTCGAACGACATCTTTTTTTTTTATAAAATACAAAACAAGAATCAACTTAATATTTTAGAATAAATGAGTGTACGTACGTACTCCTGAAAATTGTGACAAATGAAAAAGTGAAATAGTGACGACAATTTCATAAAAAAAAAGGAATGGGCTTTTCAAATAAATATACTGATTTCTATGTCATTTGATATAATGGACTTAAAACTGAGGGCAGAGTAACTATAGGGTTCAAGCCAAAAAAGTGCTCAGAACTTAATATCGCAAAAATTGGCGCCTTGACCAATTAGCCTTTCGGCAGGCGATATATTATATTCTAAGCAGATAAGGTATACTAGCTATATATAAGGATATTTGTTTTTAAAATTAAAAAAAAAATATATGTATAATATTTTTATACAAATACTATATATTTATAGAATAAAATACAATTGTGTATGTATAAAAGTTTTGTGTTCTTCGTCTCGTCTTCTGTGAGTAAGTGAGTAGTGGACATAAACAAAGTTGAAATTTGGCATGTATATAGGTTAGAGAGTGTAGAAAAGGTCATACAGAAGGTTTCTCAAAATTGCTACGGGAACTGGTATAAATGGGATTTTCCATTTTACGTCCACGTAAACTAAGTTTCCGGCGATTAAATAATGACGTTATGCCAAGTTGTACTTAACTTGTCGACCCTATATTAAAAAAGAAAGTTATTAAACCTGCCTTCGAGTTCCGACGCTCGAGGCCGAATGTTCGATGTGAAAGTGAATATATGAGTGCATTATTCATACAAAAATTGTCGTAAAATTTCTAAACGATACTCTAATTCGTCCATGTGTCTAGTAAAGTTTTGAGAACTTCCAAAGTTTTTAAGAAGAAATTACAAATTATGAGGCCAGTTTATGTGCAGGTGCACAAGCGTGTGATTGTAAACGTGACTGTTGTCGGTTCGATTCCCATTCGGGGGAATGAATTATTATTTATTAATATTTAATTTCTTGGCTCTGGTTACCAAGGCATAGCGTGGCGATGAGAAACGCCACTCAACACGCAATGTTTCAAAAATTCGGCGGAAAGTGGGCAACAGAGTGTCCTAACACTTTTCTCTCGGTTCCCTCTACCTACCCTACGCTATATCCCGCGTATAGCAGGTATATATAGCAGGTATATATAGATATAGCGTAAAGTTGAAAAAGTGATTATATTTTGTATTGTAGGGTAGACAGAAGAAACATAGTGTTAAGATACTCTGTTTCCCACTCATTGTCCATTTTTTGATTGCGATTGTTGAATGGCGGAACTCCGCTTTGTTTTGTTACCAGAGCGAGTGGATATGGGAATCAAACCTGCAACTGCCATGTTTATAATCAAACACTGCGCCACTATTGCTTCTAAAATGTAATTTATTAATTTTACATTTTAATGAAATATAATTACTTATTAATTTATAAGCCATGATTACAAACGAGGTCATTGCACGCCGAACCAGTAATGAATACATTTTTAAAATAATGTTTAACATACATATTGTTTTTCAATATATTATCAATTTTCAATTAGAAATCATTGAGAGATTGTACTAAATTATTTATTGCTTAGATTAAGAGCGTTATGTGTTCATATCTTGTAAGTAGAAAATTAGCCTACACTACATTTTTACAGAGAAATAAAATCAATATGGTAGGTACTTATCTATTCTTAATCTTAATAATAATATAAAAAAGAAGAGTTTGTTTGACTGCACGCTCTGATGTCAAAAAATTTAATTTTCAAAATTCGAATTGAAAAATTATTTTTGTTTTGGATATTCCATTTCTTGTGGTATGCTATAATTAGACTATATTACATCACGTTTCAATATTACCCGCTGTTCCTACTAAAATAAAGGAATAGTAAGTATACAATACTTAATTCCCTCTTTTTGTTAGGTATACGACAGTAAGAAATAAGATGCATATTCATTTCGTTCCTCAATTTTTGCCAATTTAGAGGCGCTGTGTATAAAGGTAGTATTAGAAGTAGTATTTATCTACAGATATCTAATGTTTATACACATTTTATCTATAGATATCGTTAGAACATTTAAATTGATTATGAATATGTAAAAGCATTCTTTTTTTAGGGTTCCATACCTTTTAGGGAAAAAAGAAACCCTTATAAGATCACTCTGTTGTCCGTTTGTCTGCCTGTGAAGAGCCTTTATCTAAGGAACGCTTAGAGATATCGAGTTGAAATTCAAACTATATATTCATATCTACGGCACCATAATTTCTTAAAAAAATGTATTTCTACATTTCTTTAAAAAAAAACATATGGGTGTTTATTTCGCAAAGAATGCGTATTTAGACACTGCAAAGGGAATCAAAGTTAATAGAGTACTTCCGGTTGACCTAGAATTATGAAATTTGGCAGTTATCATCTATATATAGTAATACTAGTTCAGGAAAAAATCTGAAAACTATAGATTTGTGGTTAAATCCTAAAAAATAATAGCCTTATAAGGGGGCTAAAATTTCAAAGTTAGTAAAAAAAATTTTTTGCACTACTTGCACGAGAACAGTACCTTAGGTATTTAATCAATATCTTAAATCATTTTAATTCTTAAACAAACGTATAGATAAATCAATCTATTGTA
The DNA here is from genome assembly GCA_013421005.1 of Heliconius erato x Heliconius himera. Classification (NCBI taxonomy): domain Eukaryota; kingdom Metazoa; phylum Arthropoda; class Insecta; order Lepidoptera; family Nymphalidae; genus Heliconius; species Heliconius erato x Heliconius himera. The sequence continues at coordinate 140,729 of JAATLQ010038641.1, forward strand.
TCTTCTTTATCTAGGCTTTGCTAAGGATGGTAGTCCAATGATGAAAAAAAAACAGTAACAAATAACAAATGTGGTTAATAATTGCTATATCTTTGTAGACTTATTATTATTTTAAATATAAGTGAAGAAACGAGTGTCTTAACACTTTTGCTTTTCGTATATAAATGTGAAACATTTCCAAATAAAATTAAGCTCATTTAATAAAGCAAAATAAAAGAAGGACATAGGACGTAACAACATATGACGGTGTTGAGTTCCACCATTCAACACGAAATGCCTTCAGAATTCGGTGGAAAGTGAGGAATAGAAGTATCATAATGGGAACGGAATATCTTAACACTAGGTTCCCAGGTCCCTCTGCCTATCTTCTATGTGCGGTGCGAGATATAGCATAAAGCTAAAAAGAATAACCAAAGAACAGACCAGTAATTAAAAGAAAATTTATCATTATTACTTTAATTAAAACATTCAATAATTATAAATATATATGTATACATAAGTGTTATTGTTATCTATATAATATGTATATTATATAGCGTACCATGAGTAGTATTATCTAGCTTTAATTATTGTATCGGTGGAGGACATGGCGAAAAAAGTTATAGTGAATATCTTGCATTAATACACCGCACGGTCGACCTTACACCGGCGCGGACGCGTCTCACGCCATAATAAAAATCGTATAAAAATATTATAAAACATTTATAAATAAGTTGCATAATTAAGAATGATCAGCAAAATTTGATATTTTGCTTAAAATTAAGATATTGTTGTAAAAATGACTAAGGAAATTGATCTGGACGATGTGTTCGCGGAGATCGGGATGCTGGGACGTTATCAGATAAGAACGTATTGTTTGATTTTAGTCCCAATATTGTTTTGTGCAGTGTATAACAGCCAGTACATATTTGCAGCGGGCAGCATTCAGTACAGGTAGGTCATTTACTTTTAAAAATGTTTAAAGGTCGCAAATTTATAATTACGGCAAAATTAAGTGCAAAATTTATATTTTTAAAAGGGTTTTAAGCGACTTAAACTGTTGAATGTTTGTGTAACAGGAAAATAAAAGTTATATTTAAATATAAAATAAATTAATAAAAATGCATATTTTAAGTATTTATAGTTGTTGATAAAATTATAATCTTCATCTATTAGCAGAATATACTTACATACATACATACATACATACATACATACATACATACATCAACTCCTTTTCTTCTGTTGATGCTGTCACTTTTTTTACTATTCGAAAGTGAAGAGAATATTTTGCCGAATTTTGCGGAAGGCTGAGTTTGTACTGTTTATTCATTTTAGAGTCTTTGCGAAATCCAAAACTCCCACACCATCCTAATGTAACGCTCCTCCACTTTTTGACTAACGGAACCGAGCAATATTACGTACCTTGTAGTAGTATAAAAATTTCCACGGATGGAATTTGAATATACAGTTATGAAGTTTCTTTTTAAACACTTTACAACTGAGCCCCGATGTCGTTATTTTGTAAATCACTGGCTTATACTTGTGGCTTTACTGTGGTCGAATGGAAATAACTAAAGAATGTTTAATACAAGACATATTCTAAGTGCCCAAAGTAGCTCCGTGACCACAGGGACACTTCACAGTGGGTTGTAAAGAAATTATTAACGTGATATAATATAGCTTTATATCCTTTCTCAATAAATGAACTAATAAAAAGACAAAGATTTTTTAATTCATACCAGTAGTTCTTGGAGTTAGCTCGTTAAACCATACGAACTCTTTAGCTATAAAGCTAAACATTAGTATTAAGTTAAAATTAATTTAAAAAAGTAAATTCATTATTATTACGTTATAAGAAATCAAGCAAACATAAACAAAGTCATTTAAACTTGTTTAGTTGAAAATAAAATATTACCGAATTTAAATAACCTTGTATGTTCACAAAATGCTATAATATAATAATATTTGCAATTTTCATTCAATCATTTCGACTTTGTGTGATTTGATTGAATGATCTAATGTCATACTATTTTAATGCGGGATAGACATATTACATTAAAATAGTAAATTTACATTGAAAAGGACAATTACTGAACTTTTCAGCAGAATTATCTTAAGAATTGGTGAAAGCCTAAGTTTCGGCTGCTCAAGCCTTTTTGGTTTTTTAATGAATCTTATTTTTATAAATACTACATAGCGGTAAAATAAACTAAACTAGGATTGCCTTGGAAAATTTTGCCGCAAAAATCTTTAATTAAATCTATGGTTATTAATTAGTTTTTGCTAATAGATTATAGGTACCATGTTTTTTTGTCTATTGATTTGAAAGAGAATCATTCATCAAGAATCGTTTTGTGTTATAAAAAAACAATAACTAGCGACACGCTAGCGGCTTCGCCCGCTAATACTACACAGTTATATAAAAGATACAATTATTTCCATAAAAATTGGAACTATACTAATCTATGCAAATAAATAAAGCTAAAATATTTCATTCGTTGAACGCGATAGTCTTTTTTTATTTGGTTGAGGAACAGACTTTTTTAACACTAGGTGTCTTAACCTTCTGCCTACCCTGCTATATGCGGGAAACAACGTTAAGTTGAAAAAAAAAAAACAAAATGTTTCAATGTGACCTATTAGATATCATACCATAGTAAACTTTGTATTGCAAGTAACAAAAACTTAAAACAAAGAAAGTAAAAAAAATATAAATTACAAAATATAATCAAATATGAATATAACAATAACTGTAAAAAATGTAGTTTCTATTTTATTTTGCAAACTTATTATAAAGCTTTATAATATTAGTATAATTTTTTTTAGCTTCTCCATGTATCCAACACATGACTGGGTAGATAGAGGGTACCTAGGGTTAAGACACTCTGTTCCCATTCAGACACTTTTATTCCTCACTTTCCACCAAATCCTTTAGGCATTGCGTGTTGAATGGAAGAACTCAACGCCGCGCTTTGCCCAGTTACCAGAGCAAGATAATGAAAATGTTATATTTTTTAATAATTTAATCGAGCGGGTATCGAACCTACAACCTGTAGTGTTCACAATCACGCGCTTGTACCCCTGCACCACGACCGTCCTCCATAAATTATTTTCGTTTCCTTTATTTTAGCAAAACGTGGCATTAGGTGGCCACTCGATACGTAACGTGTCAAAAATTAGATATGAAAAGATAAAAAAATAATAGATTGAGGCCTATTTGTTGATAAAATATATTTTAACTTGCCTGCTTGTATGATTGCTTTTATATGATTCATTATATTATAATATGCATTTAACAGAAAAATAAATATATATTTTGCTTCTACAGTTGTCACATAGCTGTATAAATAACTGTTTAGACTTAACAAATGGGCACACACAGATATTTGCTTTTTAGAAAATCAAACAAATGACGACCGATTAAATAAATAAATAAAATCTTTATTTCCAGAATAAAAATGAATATCAATGAACATAGTAGAGATAAACACGAATTGTTAAATTTATATATTGTATACGCAACATTGATTAATTACAAATTAAGTTAAAGTAATTTTATAAATCTTCTATTAACTTCTTTAAGTCTGACGGCTGATCTTTTTAAAATATAAACTTGAGTTTTATTCCTCCAGCTTTACAGTGTTGTGGTTTTAGACATCCTACTGTGAAAGCCTGATATCTTTAAAATGGGAATCTGGGAATGGGAACGTGGGAATTTCAAGGAATCCTCTCTTAGTGTTCCCCAAGAAATCTACATGCTAAATTGCTTTTTTATGTGAAGCTATTCACGCTGCATCCCGCACATAGCAGAGTACGCAGAAGGGAACCTGGAACCTACTGATATACTCCGTTAGTCAGTAGTTTATTCTCTTACATTAGTCAGTATTACACTCCGTGTCTATTAAAACACTTGCGTTCCCCACTTCTCATCGATTTCGTGGTATTGCGTGTTGAGTATTGGCTTAGTCTCGTTACCAGAGATTAAATATTTAATTTCCTAGAGTGGGAATCGAACCCACAACCTATTGTGTTTACGTACTACTGCCATGACTGACCTCATAAAATCTATTAGTTTGCAGTATATACATGTATAATGTATAATATTGGTCTCATGATTAGTGTTAGTAAGTGCCATAGCTCTTTACGTCACGGATGACTTTTTTAAATAATAAAATAATAAAGAATTCGCGCTCGAACTTCGTTACGGCAGAGATTGGTTTTTTAAAGTGTTTCGGGTGTTTTTTTTTTGTGTTACAGAGTTGCTAGCATCATCACTCATCAATAGAAAAAAAAATTGCGTGCGGCGATTGCTAGCGCAAAAATTTTTTGCTACACAGTATTGTACATACATTACGAACAGACAGATTGACAAGCACAAATGGGAGTATTGTATTGTATAAGTGAAGCCAGTATACTTGTAGAATTATATAAAAACTAGTTTCAACCGCTAGTCATACCAGCTTGTATTGAAACGATAAATTATGTTAATTTTTACATATTATTATTTTAATCGATAGATTTTGAGATGTGATCAAAAAATATTTTATCTTATTATTAATTTCGTTTCATATATATGTATAAGATGTCTGTTGCTTGTTAATGTCATTATCCAATTCCATACTTTGTAAGGGATATATATGATAATGTATGTACGTTGTACGTCATTCTAGCGACGAGAATGTTATGTTATAGACTAGTAGGCGCACGCAGCTTCACCCGCTTATTTGCACCCTTAGGGGTGAATTCTAAAAAAACCACGACACATGTGTTTAATAAAATATTTTTAACAGTTTCAATTTAATATTTTATAAAAATCGGTGGTGATTTAAAGACTTTTCCATATAAACCTTTAACCCCTTATTTGAACCCTTAGGAGGTGAATTCTAAAAAACCATGAAACGTTTCTACGCACAGCGGTTACGGCTGTGCGTGCGTCTTACCTCAGTCAGTCAGGTACATGTCCTTTTATATATATATATATATATATATATATATAGATAGATTAGGAGCACAATATGTGACTGTAAACGCAACTGGTTGTGGATTTGATCCCCAATCGATTGCTCGATTATATTATTAAATATGTATTTAAATTTATATGTACCTTACAAAGTATGGATTTGAGGCGTGGTGGTTCAGCGGCACGAGGTGTGACTGTAAAACCGACTTAGATTCCCTCTGCCTACCCGGCTGTGTGCTGTATACATCGTGAAGCAGTCGATTTGTCGGAATATTGTTTATTTTCTTTTTCGTATTTAAATTCTGAGTCGATTAGCATAGTCTCTCGAATCTTTCTTGTCGTTAATAAAAGATATTTTATTTACCTAGTCTCCTATACTGTGAAATATTAACGATAAAAAGAACAAAATAATTTTGTAACAACCAAAACTTCCATAGAGACGGAATCATAATTTGCCAATTTGAATATTTTAAATAGCCAATTTTGTGACATTGTTAATTTGTTTTTAGAAGCTTATTTAATCTATAGATTTTATAAGAGATTTATTGGAATATATTGCCTACAAATGTTAGTCTTTTGTTTCTTATTTGATTTGCTTCACATGTAATAACTTATTTATGTTAATATTTTAAAGTTAATAAAAAATATCTTGGGTACGTTATTATTTGGACGACCTTTTTTAAACTGCATGGGCTGTATGCAATATCATGTAATGATTTTTATGAGGATTTACTTAAATTTTGGTCTAATAATAAGTATTTGGGTCAAGATTTAATAAACCTCAAAAAACATTACACATAATTATTCTTTATATTCGTGGCATTGAATCTGCGATATCAGTTATCAGAAGCAACATTATATTATTCGAAAAAAACAACAGTCACTACCTAATGATAATCTTATGTTTAGATCATGATAATTGTATTAATAAGGATATCGATACTGACGATAAAAGTCATTCAAATCTTCAAGACATATTTACTTATGTACTGTAAGGTTTATATTATAATGTTCCTGTTGTTCCATTTTAGTGTTAAGACATTGATCTTCGTTTTACAATCCATTTCGGGAAGTTGTATGGTAAGAACTTCGACCAACTATCCCTAAATAATTGATCGAAGATTAGATTATAAATGTAGCAAGATTTATCTTAAATCTTGCTACATTTATAATCTTATTTCAAGATTTATCTTAAATGTAGCAAGATTTATCTTAAATCTTGCTACATTTATACTTCTTTACTAATAATAATGTTATAAAGTTGTTTGGTTAATAAAAACATTTTTGGTAGATTAGCGTAGAAACAATTGGTTTTAATTGATTTTTTTTTGTGTTCGATAGTTTATTTATTGAGGGGATCTATAGGTGATATATGACATCACATTCGTTGCTTGTAATCAACTCCTGTGTCTGCGGTCAGATGTACTTAGGGCACTTAGAATTTGTCTAGTTTTGTTGGCCATTTATCATGCATAAATAACTACTTGTTTCCATTTGGCAATGCGGACGAAGCCTCAGGTGAAAGCTACACATACAATTTTAACACGTGCGTGCATATTATATGCCACGTGAATATACTGGTATACTTATGCAAAATATTAATAACAATATTATGTCTAGAATAGTTTTTCTATTGTTTCGCCATTTTAAACGGAACCACCAAACGTCTGGGAGAATAATAGTTTAGTTATTTCACGCTTCAATCGACCGTGAACTCGTTTCTGTGGCTTCAATGTTTTACTAGAATTATTTGTACCAGTAGTCTTTTACTTAAAAGATACCTAAATACTTCCGAATACATTTATTTACACTTTTTTATAGTATGTTTAATTAGTTCCGTAGTTCGTTGCGTTGAGGCATAGTTTTTCAAATTTTCCCGCATATAGCTGTATAGGAACAAGTAATAACGTGTTAAAATATTTTGTTCTCCACATTCAGTCCGAGTTCTTTTGATTGAATTGTTCATAGATTCGGATTTCTCTATTTGCATTCTTGTTCGCATTTATTATGGATTGTGTTCTGGGGAACTGTTTGAGCTGTTACTTGAAGCTGAATTTTCTAGCCACATAGTACATCACAAATATATACGATTCGATACGTGGATACGTGGCAGTCAGCTATTGTATAGTTTCTTAGAAACTCCATTCCACGCGCCCAGCCACTGTGGCAGTGTTTCCAAGTCGATACGACTCGAGTACATTCAAAAAGCGTAGCTATATCTATCTCAACGACCAGCAAAGCACCTGCAACTCCTCTGGTGTCACACGGGGTCGTGGGCGGTGATCACCATCAGATGACTCGAACGCTTCTTTGCCTTGTCTTCTCCGTAAAAATATAAATATTTTAAGTTTCAGTGTACGTTTTCTTTTATTCTTCATATTGTTGTTGTATAATAAAATCTAGTTAGGCGTTAAGGACTATGGCAATACTGTTGCAAATAACTGAGATCATTGCAACTTTGTTACCGCCTTACTTTATTACTATATTTAAAAAAAAAAATTAAATTAAATTAGCTTCACGCTGTATCCCGCACACAGCAGGGTAGACAGAGGGAACCTAGTGTTAAGACACTTCGTTCCCCACTTTCTGCCGAATTCTGGAGGCATTGCGTGTTGAGTGGCAGAACTCAACGCCGCGCTTAACCTCATTTATTACTATATTTATTTAAACGAATAATACTTTGAAGTATTTTGTTTAACAATATATTAATTTGTATATAGTATACAAGTAGATATATTGTGCAGAGGATGATTTTTGATATTTATACTTTTATATCTATACTAAAATACTAAATCGGAAGAGTTTGTTTGTTTAAGCCAGTGGTTCCCAACCAGTGGTCCGCGGACCACCAGTGGTCCGCAGAAGCCTAAATATGGTCCGCGAACGATTTTAATTTTATTACTAGGGATGGTGAGGCGAAGTTTCTGTTTAATTATCACAGTTATTTTTTTTTTTACCTACATGCATAGTGGTCCGTGATACCAAGAATGACATAAAAGTGGTCCTTGATCAAGAAAATGTTGGGAATCCCTGGTTTAAGCGCTAAGATCTCTGGATGTACTGATTTGATTTACTTTTATTTTATTTTGTACCAGTTACATTCTTCAGGAGTGCTATAGGCTATATTATCATCACGGTGTATGAACTTAACGAAATGAACGCCATCGAATTGCTTTAAGCGCATGCGCTGCAAAAGTAATTAAATATATATCAGTACATGGTTTGGCAGAAATTCGTTTTAGAAAAAGGAAAGTCGGATGTGAAGTGAGTATAGCTCACGCTCTAAAGATGGTTATAAGTTATTTAATTGCTCTATAAAGCAATTAATTAACTTCTATTAACAAGTTATTATGTTACTGTATATGATTTACAAACTTATTTAATGATAAATCCCTTTATAATATGGAATTATAACGCTTTTGTAGTAGTTTTGTGTAATAAAAGATAATTCTTATTATCTAAGACGCAGGAGTTGAGTGTCTATTTGTAAACCTTAGTTATGAATGTCAGTTAGATTTTTTTTTACAGTTTCACGCTGTATCCCGCATAGAAGACGCTCCGTTCTAGAAGAATGTCCATTTAAAACTCTACGTTTTCTAATGTTCTTGTTTTGTCAGAGCATCGAAATTAATTTAAATATAATCTTTCCCCCGAGTGATGATCGAACCTATAACCATCGTGTTTAATGTTGTTAAAGAGACATTATGTCTTAAGTGGCACGATGTACCTTACCAGAGTAGGTATATAAAAGTTATTCATTCTGACGAGTGGGAATCGAATAAACAACGATCGCAATTCGCAACACAGTTAGACGTTGTACACTGCGCCCCGATGGCTTCAAAATATTTCCAAGCAATAATTGCACAAAACGATTTATTTTTATTCTCCCACGTGTAGATTAAAAATATATTTATGCATAGTTAAAACGTTCAATATTTTCCTCAAGTCTAAGTAAATACTCATAAAACAATTAACTTGGCCATTTAAACACAAATATCACTATATTATCTAAGGAATTATCATTAAGGAGTCATTACTTGCAATACCTACTGTGCATTATTTACGGGGTTGATGTATTATGGACGAGTTTATTTAATTTAAATGTTAAAAATAGAGTCAAAGCGTTAAAATTGTTTTATTTATTCTGACATTATTATATTAATGTGTGGCTCGCAGACTGTCTTGGATGCAAAATTTGTGCACATTTCCGTTAACTGTTGGAAATCTTTGCCCTATACCGTTGATTTTTAAAGTTAGTGATATTTACAACATTATTAAAGAGTATTAAGAGCTTAGAATACAAAAAATATTTTTAAAAGACGTATAACAAATTTTGGATGTAACGGGATTGAGTCCATGCTTCTTGGAAACCAAGTGATACGTTCTTCTCAAGGGTTCAAGTTTAAATATTTATATGATTTCTTAAAATATATTTTGCTTTCATTTTCTATTTCGCCTATCAATAGAAGGTCCCAATTCTAGCTTCCTAATTCTCGATAGATAAATTGAGAGGTACAAATTATAAAATTTCATTAAATTAAAAGTTTATTAAGTATATATCTAAAAATTTAGAGTTTAAAGAGTTTGAGGCCAGTCGTGGCGCAGGGGCACAAAGTGTGCTTGTAAATCGACTGATTGTGGGTTCGATCCCCACTCGAGGAGATAAAATATTTATTTACATTTATATTTTCATTTCTTCGCTCTGGTGTCGAGGGGAAAGCGCGGCGTTAAGTTCCGCTACTCAACACGCAATGCCTCCAGAAATTGGCGAAAAGTGGGAAATGGACTTAATACTAGGTTCCCTCTGCCTACCCTGTTGTGTGCGGGATACAACGTGAAGCTGATAAAAAAAGTGCTCAAACTCAAATTAGACTATGTCTTGCCAGAGTAGGTAAATGATAATAATTCAGGCCCCCGAATAGTGCTCGAACCTACAACCAGTGCTTACAATAAGAATGGTACAAAAATGAAATATTATATTTATAGTGTAATTACAATACTTATTAGCCACTATCTAACTATCGCATGATCCTAGTTTATCCCCATAATGAGAAGTGACGATAATGTCACAAAACACGTGAGCGCGTGTAAAATAACTTATCTATGCGATAGTTCATTATTGCAAATATGTGAATTTCACATGTTATGTTGTAGGCGAGGATTATGTATAATTTTTATTTTTTAGCGTCACGCTGCATCCCACATACAGCAGGGTAGGTAGAGGTAACCAGTGTTATGAGACTCCGTTTGGAGGCATTTCGTATTGAGTGGCGAAACTCAACGCCGCGCTTTGCCTCGACACCAGAGCCAAGAAATTAAAATATAAATTTCTCAAAGAATTTAAATAAACTAAAAATAATTTAAATAAACTAAAAAAATAAAATAAAATTTCATTTACTCGAGTGGGAATCGAACCCACAACTAGTTGCGGTGGCGTTGGCGTTGACGGCTGGCCTCAACATATACATACATATACATACTTCTATACTGGTTGTACGTGTTAATATCAGAAGTTACTGGTTGGGAAAAAAAATATTTTGTTTTGAATAGGCTATGGTGTATTAATACATGAGATATGGCATTCGTTTCCATGTAACCAGTGTCCCCCGTGCCTGCGGTCAGAGTTATCTCGGGCACTTAGAACGTGTCATGTGTCATACACAACTGTGACAGTGCTTAACTCAATGCGACGACTGCACAACCGAACGCCCTTTAGAAATTTTTCACTGTCCTAGTCTACCTAGTAAGGTTTGATTTAGAAAGACTATCGAAATTTAGCACTCATACTTGGAAGCCTAGTTAAAATAGCCAATTAAAATAATATCCAAAAAACTTCAAACTGATAATTATATATAAGATCTCCTTTTCTAAGTCGGTTGAAACGTATTCTTTATAAGCCAAAACTATTTTTAAACTACATTCGCTTCTATAGGAGTATAAAGGATTTAAATTAGAAGAAATTAGTTTAGGAAGCTGCTAGTTTGACGCTTGAATAGATCAACGAGGACAGTGTGCTGTGACCTTAACGAGATACTTCGCTATGTCTAAGTTCAAATCGTACTACATTTCTTTTGAATGGTAGGTACTGGTACCTTTTGGGAGGGAAGAAACTACTGACATTTCTATGTAAATTGATGATTCAAAAGTGCTTTTAGTAGCCTAAATATATAAATATTTAGAATATTTTGATTTTAATTCAACAGACTAATGTAATTCAAGTTATCGTTGTATTTGCTCGTTGTATATAGTATTAAAGCTGCGTTTAAAGAGGTCAATATTTTTTTTAAAATAAAATATCATAACAAAAATCTAATAAATTCCCCCGAGCGGGAAGCTCTTCCGGGAAAATATAATAAATTCATTGATTACAACTATTTACTTATAAAATTGCTTTTATTTATGAGAGACAAGTTCCAAGTTCAAACTGACAAGGTAAAAGGAAAACAAAAAGGATACTTCACAACTAGTGTCTATGATGTGACGGAAGAGCTATATAATGTAGGCCAAGGTGTTCGCCTCTTTATCCTTAATCTATGCTAATATTTGAGGCCAGTCGTGGCGCAGGGGCACAAAGTGTGACTCTAAATTCGACTGGTTGTGGGTTCGATCCCCACTCGAGGAAATGAAATATTTACTTATATGTATTTTTTCGTTTTTTCGCTCTGGTGTCGAGGCAGAGAGTATCGTTGAGTTCCGCCATTCCACACGCAATGCTTCCAGAAGTCGGCGTAAAGTAGGAAACGAAATGTCTTAACACTAGGTTACCTCTGCCTATCCTGCTGTGTGCGGGATACAACAAGAAGCTAATTAAATTTTTGTATACTAATATAGTTTTATAATAACAAGTTTAAGACTGTTTGAGTGTCTTACTTTTAATATTAAGTTTTCTTAGCTGAGCCTTCTCTGCTATACGGGAAACAACGTGAATGTGAACGGGACTCTTACTTCTTTAGATGCATTATGCATGAAAAGTCAATTTTTAATGAAAACGATTGCACATCGTTTTTCATCTTCGGAGCGGTTTCTAATTTGCCGCCCAGTGTGACCCTTGCAACGCGGCATTCTAAAAAGTAAATATGATGTGCAAATAAATTGACTACGACATGTATTGCTGGACTATTTAATGAAATTTTGAAAATTTGTTGATTGGACACTTAACAAACGAAGACTCATGAGTAATTAAAATGTGTAGATTTTAAATTTAAGTCACTGTAGACTGTGACTGTATCCATTTTGAATTCAATAGTGCACAAATAAAACCTAGTCTGCCAAAAAATTATACCACTTTCCTTTAAAATTATAACAATCAATTTAAATATGTGGGAATCGAACCCACAACCAGTCGATTTTACAATAACACTTTGTGCCCCAGCGCCACGAATGGCCTCAAAATTCTAGGAGTCGGGTAAAAAAGGCGAAATTATATTACTTTATATTTTTTCTCAAAATTACTTTCCTAGATATATTGTAATATCTTTTTGTATTTTGGTTACTCTTATAAATACAAAAAAGACAACAATTTTGTATTTGTAGCTGTAAAAGGATCATGACTCACTCTTTCAAAGTATCCTGATTTCAATATATGTATGTATATAGCAGAGCTTAGTACTTATAATGACGAATCATACAACATTATCTATTGTAAATTAGTAAATGTGTTCCCTAAACTACTCAAGAACTTATAAAGAAACCACTAATCGTAGCACAGGGTGAAAAGAATCCGAGAAGAGAATTGAGTCTAGTTGAAATATTTGGAACCATCACTAATGAACTATACGTATAAAACACATAAATAACATTTTAAAAAACCAGCTATTGCTTACGTTACGAAGTTTCTAATTACAGAACGAATTCTGAGTTTCCTAACTTGGTCACAGTGGGTTTTAAAACATACTTTTACGACTGAAAACATACTTACTTTTTTTGATGAAAATATAAAGGTTGAGCTAGTTTCAAGGCTATATCTAGCTGATTTATGTAAATTTTCACTTTAGTCCTAATTAATTTTAAAACTACTTTGGACCACTATCTTACCCAGTTTGGGAACAACCCTTTAATTTTCTGAAAGTTATCTCTTGATTTTTTTTCATGCTTTTAACTTCTTTTGACATAGTAACTTTAGTTTCATATAGATTTTTTTAAATCTTTATTGCCCGTTTATGTATGGCTCTTAATGGGTAATAAAACTAGGACTTCATATTACCTATTGTCACACAAAGAAGCGGAAATGACTACTATGCGTTGTATTGCCCCAAGTGGGCTAGTAGGTCAATTGACTTAGTATATTGTGCTATTTTGGTTAAGTTTAATTTGGCATATTTCATATTATATTTTAGAGTAATATTTAGATTTTTTTTATTGTATAAATAAAATTTATTGAGGCCGTCGTGAGGCACAAGTTTATGAACGTAACTATTCGCCCTGGCGACAACGCAATGTTTTGTAAATCGAATTTTGCTAAATATGAAATTTCTCTTTATTATTTTTTGATACAAAAAAAATGCATAATCTTTGAACAGAACGTTTGCTTAAAATAAGTAAGGAGGCAGCTTTTTTGTGGTTTAATTGTTCATTTAAAATTTCTCTTACTGGAGGAAGGTCAAACATGAGGACTCCAAAGGGCATGCATGATGAAGTTGATAATATTGGATGAGGCGAAAGAGATATACAGAGATCGTAGCGTTAATCAAACTGCCAGCATAAACTTGAAAAAGAAACTAGTTTCATAACATTAATCTTATGAGTCCCGCTTGTCTCACATAATAATGAGAATTTCTTGCGCTTTTTAATTTAGTGAACCTTCATATTTTGAATAATATTATTTGCCTTTAACTTTGACCAAAATTCCAGATGCCAAGTCCCAGAATGCGAGTCGACTCCACCAAAATTTGATACAAACGGTTGGGGCAGCTGGGCGCTGCCGGACGGGGCGCGCGGGCGGTGCGAGCGCTTCGTACCATTAGGCAGTACCTGCGCTGCGGGCTCCTTCCACCCGACTAACACTAAACGGTGTAATAATTGGATATATGAAAATGATAATAGCATTGTTTCTACGGTATGTATACATTGGGTATTTCATACAAAAAAAATCTCTCAAGGTGTCTATATAAAAAAAATCTGGAAATATACATTTAATATAATGTTTTGTTTAGATCATAAAATAATTAATTTTAAAGTGCTCTATGTTTTTAAAAAAATGTTTTACTTAATCAAATAACAGTTTAGTATTTAATAGTAGATTATTTGGAAATTAAGATCAAATTGAGACACTTTTTGTAAGTTGAATTCAATGCCGCGCTTTGCCTACCAGAATAACGAAATAAAAATAATATTATTAAAAACCGGCCAAGTGCGAGTTGAACTCACACATGAAAGATTCCGTAGAAGCATAGATCAGGGGCATAATATATTGAGAGTAGTAAATAATATTTGTCTGAATGTTTGTGTTGTAATTTAGATCGACGACAGTCAGTTAAATTGTAAATTGGCCGTTTTGTTCATGTTAACGTAAAATAAATAAATAAACGTAGGTACGTTTGTCGTTTTACCTACAACTAGCCAAAATACCGAATTTTTTCTTGCCTTCCTACTAAATTTCAATTGAATACTTTCGGAATAACATGACTGTGATATAGGTACGGACGGACGGACAGACAGACATGACGAATTTATAAGGGTTCCGTTTTTCACTATCTGGCTACGGTACCCTAAAAATCGGTAATATAATAATAAAATGGTAAGAAAAATTAATTTCATTATTTTAAATATTTTAATATACATAAGTTTAAATGTTACATTTCCAGTTCGACCTCGCGTGCGAGGAGTGGAAGCGCACGTTGGTCGGGACGATGCACAGCGCGGGACTGTTCGTGGCGTTGCCCCTCACAGCATATGTTTCAGATAAGTAAGATACTATTAAATGTTTTCTTTTTATTTTATATATTATTGATTTATTTTAATGGTTCGCTATATCCAGCATGTAGCAGGGTAAGCAGAGGGAACCTGGGAATCTAGTGTTGACTGTTGAGGCACTCCGTTTCCCATTAAGACATACCTTCCCACTTTCTGGTTAATTTTTGACACTATGTTCACTTTGCCTACCCTGCTATGTGAAGCTAAAAAAAAACTATTATTTGTATTGTTTTCCAGTTTTGGTCGTCGCATAGCATTTATAGCCACCGCAGTGGCACCTGCCTTCGTTGGCATCGGCCGCTCCTTCACCCAAAACTACATCACATATGTGATATTAGAGTTTATAGAAGCTGTCATCGGCGCCGGGGTGTATAGCTCAGGATTTATTCTCGGTAATTCATTATTTATCACGATATTAGTATACGAGTAGATTATGTTGATATAAATGTGTGAAAATAATCACATTTCCTTATTGCTTTTGAATTTTTTGTAAGTAGTAGTATATAGAGGCCAGTGGTGGCGCAGTGGCACGAGGTGTGACTGTAAAACCGACTGGTTGTGGGTTCGATCCCCATTTGAGGAGATGAAATATTTACTTATTATTTTCTATTAATATTTCCATTTATTCGTTCTGGTGCCGAGGTTAAGCGCGGCGTTGAGTTCTGCCACTCAACACGCAATGCCTCCTAAAATCGGCAGAAAGTGGGGAACGGAGTGTCTTAACACTAGGTTCCCTCTGCCTACCCTGCTGTGTGCGGGATACAGCGTGAAGCTGATTTTTAGTAGTATATAGTAGTAAGATAGATAGTTAATTATTGTTGGTTAGTAAAATAATTGCATTGGAACTCTGATATTGAGAAGAGCAACTGTCACCAGTTGCTCTTCTCAATTGAAGAAAATTTAAAATATTTGAAATTTAAACTTTTAATGTATAGTCATTGATGGACATAGAGTACTTAGTGTTTCGTTTTCTATAAACGCGAGTTGAAAACGTGGATTCCAACACCGAAATTTCCCTGTCCTCACCGAAAAAAATTTTTTTTAACTTAATATTGATATATTTATTTAATATTTAACTTCACGCTGTATCCCTGATATAGTAGAATATGAGAGGGAACCTGAAAATATAGTATTAAGACACTTCGTTCTCTATTTAGACGCTTTTGTTTCCTCTTTTTCGCCTAATTATTGAGGAATTGGTTACTCAACTTGAGTGGCGGAACTCAATGCTGCGCTTTGTTTTTGCTTGCCTTTGCGCTTACCAGAGCGAAGAAAAGAAAATATTAAATATCATCGCTCGATTGTGCCCCTCTTGTGGACTGCGGCAGTCCTAAAAGTAATTGACGTAATAAGATAACTAACCTCGCTTAAAAATAAAAATACCTACATATAATATTAAAATGGTCGAGGTCGTAGCTGGCATCTGGATGTAAACGCGATGGTTGTGGGTTCGATCCGCTAGATCGCGGAAATGACTATATTTAAATTTATTTCCCGAAGAAATTAGCGTGCGTGGGTAATAGAGTGGCTTAACACTAGATTCCTGCCTACCTTTGTATATGTTTTTTTCCAGATTTTCAAAAGAAATCCTTATATTTTTAACTATTGCTCTTGTTTAGATTCGTCTAACATTTTAAGATTCGTCTATTTATTCGTAATGTTTTCATTTCAGCTTTGGAAATGATGGGTCTTAATCGTAGAGTGCTTGGTGGTAATATAATTTCTTGTACATTCGCTGTCGGTCAGGCTTTGGTAGCCTTGATCGCTTGGGCCATACCCGAATGGAGGACACTAACTAGAGTGATATACGCACCGTCACTCATCTTTATAGTCTACTACTTTTTCATAGAAGAGAGCGTACGATGGCTCCTCAGTAAAGGAGATAAGAAAGAAGCTGCCAGAATTATTTTTAAAGCAGCAGCTATCAATAAAAAGAAATTATCCCCAGAAACAATTAGGCAGTTGACGGAAGAAGAAAACACGGCGGAAAATTCTAAAGCTTCTCAAGCTGTAGATGAGAAGGAGCAATCCCTTGCACTGCAGGTGCTTAAGTCCAGGGTGATAATGTCCAGATTGGTGATTTGTTCTTTCTGGTGGATCACAGTGACATTTATATATTATGGACTGTCGATAAATTCGGTGTCTCTCGCTGGTAATAGTTATGTGAACTATATATTGACAGCGTTAGTTGAGATTCCTGGTTATTGTATAAGTGTATTGACATTAGATCGGTTCGGAAGAAAAAGTTCGATAATGGCAGCCTTCTTCGTATGCGGAATCTCTTTAGTTTGCTTGCCATTTATACCACAGAGTAAGTGTTTTCATATATTTTTATATATTATAATAGCTATTTCGTATAACTAGAAAATATTTATTGTATTATTATTATAAAAGATAATTCAAATTAAATATTGTTTTTTTTTGGTTATATATTTTTATAATATCTAGATTTAGCTTGACATTTAATTTGTTTGAACTTACATCTTGTACAGTAGATATTACTCATTACTACTTATTTATTTATTACTTTAAATAGATTCCTTCGCATTGTTGTTTTTTTACAGTAGAAAGTAGCATGTAGTATTTGTTTCAGATCTTCTTTGGCTGCAGACGTGTCTCAACTTGTTGGGCAAGTTGTGTATTAGTATGGCTTTTAGCAGTATCTATATTTATACGTCGGAACTATACCCAACAACGCTGCGACACAGTTTGGTAGCGATATGCTCTATGAGCGGTAGGGTGGGGCAAATTGTTGCACCACAAACACCACTTTTGGTAAGTATTCTAGGTATTTTTTTTTTAGTTTTTACACATTTGTTTTTTTTCCATCTGTGGATCGAATATAGTTTTAGTTAACAAGAGTTATCCTAAAATTTTAGTAAGTATATTGCTTATTAGCGAGTAAAATTACGTAATTCAAAATAAACTAAAGTAAAGTAAAGGTAGTATGTTCAATCTAAAATATTTATTTTAAGCTATTTGAGACAAGCAAAGCTTAGTTATAACAATCCAAAAATATCATCAGAACTCAAAATCATACTAACAATGTTGGGTAAACTGACAATAAGTATGGTTTTTGCTTCCATCTACATCTATACAATCGAGCTGTTCCCAACTCAAGCGAGGCACTCCATGATGAGTATCTGTTCCGTGATAGGCAGACTGGGATCCACTACTGCACCTCTGACTCCTTTACTGGTTAGGCTTTTACATGGCTTTTCCTATGCAGATTAGTCTGATATTAGTATTGTAGTTGTTTAGCTTAACGCTGTATTGCATGGTAGCATATATAGGTGATATTGGTATGGTAGTATATATAGGTATATTTTAGGTGTATTGCAGTCATTTGCATAATTCTTGAAAATTAAATTTATCCAATGATTTTGGTCACGTGGTCCGTCCGCAATTAATGTAGTTTTTTTTCTAGAGTTCTTTTTTCTGTTAAACATTAAGGTAATTTTCTTTTTATCACTATCTAATAATATTATAAATTTAAAAAAATATTGTATTGATATGTATGTTAGTTCCGTTTTCACGCAACGAACGAAAAAACTACTAACAGATTTAGAACTTGATATAGTTTATATATCAAACGGCATATATGCTACAATTTATGTTAAGATTTTGCATTTCTGCAAAAGGCCAGTCGTGGCGCAGGAGCATAAAATGTGACTGTAAAATCGACTGGTTTTGGGTTCGATCCCCACTCGAGGAAATGATTTTTTTATTTACATTTATATTTTTATTTCTTCGCTCTGGGGTCGAGGCAAAGCGCGGCGTTGAGTTCCGCCACTTAGCATGCACTGCTGCTGTGTGCGAGATACAGCGTGAAGCTGATTTTTTTTTGCATTTCTCTGTAAATTATAAATATATTCAATTGGGAGAAATCACGCTATAGACACACATGGTTATCACAAGTAAGCTATAACTATGCTTATGGGCTTAAAAGCAATAAGTTGTTAAATGACAATAAGCATGGTTCTCAAATCAAACGAAAAACTTCATGGTAAGGGTCTGTTCTGTTATAGGCAGACAGATGTCTATTACTGCAATTCAGTGAGAATTGCAGACTTTACTGGATAGGCTTATAAATTGTATTTTTAATATACCTGTATTAATCTAAATATATCTAGCGATCATAAGTATATTTACAACCAATGTACTAGTTAATTATTTAGTGTAGTATTATTATTATTTTAGCTTCACGCTGTATTCGCAGAGTAGGCAGAGGGAACATGGCAAAGCATTAGTGTTAAGACATTTTCGTTTCCCACTTTCCGCTGTGAGGCGCAACTCAAGGTAGTTAAATAAAAATAAATACTTTATCTTTGATGATGATATCTTATTTTTTGCCAGTTATAAGCAAGAATCTTTTTTATTTTATCTCCATACGAATGTCTTGGTAAATAATCTTCAATAATTCATATTTAAATTACAGATGGCGTACATGGAAGCCCTTCCATATCTTATTTTCGGTATAATGGCGGCGGCTTCCGGTCTCCTAATGATGTTAACACCAGAAACTCTCCACATTCGTCTACCGGACACTGTGAAGCAGGCGGAAAGTATCGCAGTTGCCCCTCGGACTAGACGAGCCACTGATGTTATTGTGAATTGATAGGAAAAACTCTATAATTGTGGAACAAATAAGTTTAGATCAATAAATATTTATGAGAGAAATGTATACATTTATAATAATGTGGATGAAAGTGAAAGAAATACATAATAAAGATGTCGCCTATTAAACTTTATAAGGCATAAATTTAACGAGTTAATATCGATATTTCAAAGATATATTTTTTTAAATGCCATTTGCAGTCTGTCCTTCCAGGTTTTTCCTGTTTTATGTACTTAACTAATATATACCAGGTAGCATAAAATGTGAATATTTTAAAATATATATTTTGTACAAATAGAATTTATACAACATTAGGTTCCACCTTCATCTTAGCCTGCGTTTTAAAATAGGAACGGCTAAGAGTTGTGAGTTATATCTACATGGCAAGTTAGAATGTGAGTACGTACATAGATGTGCGGGAGGTAACTCACGTGTTGAAACTGAGATTGTCTGAACGTAAGCGCGATGGCTGTGATTTCGATCCCCACTCAAGGGAAATGATTGTAATTAAATTATTTTCATTTTCTTCTCTGTTAGTAAATCGTGGCGTTAATATCCGCCACATTCAACACGTAATGTCTAGATTTTTTTTCAAAACAGGGAAAAGAGAACAGAAAGTAAAGAGAACAAGTTCCTCAAGTTTCCTCTGCCCGCCCTCAGGAAATGAGCGTGAAGCTAAATAAAAAATAAAAATAATAATGTTGTAGGTATGTTGTATTAAGTACAGGAAATGCGTGTATTTGCTTTATATATTACCTTTCATAGTTTTTGATTGTTCAGTGTACAGACACACTTTAAATTTTAGCAAATGATATGAATATTTAATAATTATTATTTTAGCATATAACGTGTATATTCTATTTATTTAATGTACTGTCTTTAGATTAGATGTATTCAAAATATAAAATATATTTTGATATTGAATATGGGTATTTTATTTTAAACTTTTATTATTTATAAAATCCATAAATAAATTATAGCCTACGTGTTCTTACATTAATTTTGCACGTGATTCTGATTATTATAATATTAATGTAAAGTTTTATCTAAATTAGTTTAGTAGTTTCTCTTTAAAGTTGAACAAACAGCTATCTTCATAACCGTTCACATATACATATAAATAGAATATTAGTAGGTAGCTTAGTCTAAGACATGGCTGTAGCTTCAGCTACCGTGTCCGGGAGCGGTCGACGAAGTGTTTCTGGAGTGACGAGTGTCAGCGCCGCGGCGGAGAGAGACGCACAACCGAAGAGTGCGGTGGGTAGAGAGTGCCACCACTCACTCTATAAGAAATTAAAATATTGTATTAAACGAAAATTTTGGAACTAAAGTTAACTGTAAAGAAAAAGAAGCCTGAGTTCTTTCAAGAAAGTAGTTAAATATTTTCTAGGCAATAAGACATGTAAAACAGGTTAGAAATTTTCTGAGAATTAGGATACAACATAAGCTTAAACGTTCAATTCCTAAAATCTTAATTAAACTTCTTTCCAGAAAATATTGGGGATTTAAGAGAGCAACAGAGTGAGAGATTCCATCAAGGCATAAAGGCTATGAAAATACATTATCAAGGGGTATGGAATGTTAACATGATTTAAGACTATTGGTGGATGCCATAGAAGGATTCTGAGGCCAATGAACACAGCAAATCTTTAAAAACAATCTTCACTGACAAGCGGAAGAGGTACACAAGGACTTATAAAAAATAATTGTATACGTTAGTTTCGATATAGTAGAAATCTATATGTGTATGCAAGCTTTATATTTTTTATTTATTTTAATAAAACTTCGTGTTGTCGCATTAAATTTGTTTTTTTTTATATCTCATATATTTAAAAAAACTTCATGTGATAGAAAAAAAATTGTATTCTTCAATCTTGCGCCCCATAATTACTGAATATAGATAGAAGAATTATTAATTTCCAGAACGATTTAATTCCACACATTTATGTCATTATAGTAATTTTGGATCTTTGCCTAATATATTTGTTATTTTAAATTTTAATTGCTTAAGTAGCAAATCTGAAATTACTTCTTGAGCTTTTTGGTAACTTTTTGAATACGAAAACTAGGAGTGGTCAGCTTGTTTTAATTTCTTGTATTAATGTCGTCTCTAAATAAAGAAATATTAATATAATTGTCCACAAGCCAGTGAATAAATATAAATCTCAAGAGTGTGTAATATTGTTTTTTTATTGGATTTTGTTTTAACTGATTCAAGAGTTGTATGCTGTCATTTTTATTTAAATGTATGTATGTAAAGCTAATTATTTATTTTAATTTATTATTATTGATAATGATAATGATTGTGCCTTTTACTTTAATAATGATAATGCATTTTTAATATTTAATAATCAATATTATCAACGAATATTATAAATTTCGAAGATAATTTTTATTATAAATTTTTTAAATTATATATTTATGTGATTCTCACTTTTACCTAAACAGGAACGTATGGTAGTTTAGTCCCTCAAAAAAATCCTATTTCTTTTGATTTAAGACCCGTAGCTACAATTTAGTCACAATATCGTTCCTTTACAAGCTTACCCAACACACAATAAATACAAAGCAAAAAAGTAATTTAACAACTTTTTTATCTGATGGACTGATACTGCTGTTGATCTGGAATGGTCTTTATATCATCTTCGGGTGAGAGGAACACTAAGTTCTTATCTTTTTTAGCTTCACGCTGCAGGGTAGGCAGTGGGAACCTAGTATTAAGACACTCCATCTACCACCTTCCGCCGAATTCTCGAGGTTAGCGTGTTGAGTGGCGGTACTCAACGACGCACTTTGCCACGATACCAGCGCGAAGAAATATCAAATATTTCCTCTCAAGTGGGAATCGGACCCACAACTCGTAGCGCTTTCACGCTTATGCCACTGTGTCACGACTGGCATCAAATTCTCTTCTGCCATACTAAATACAAGAAATATATAAAAATAACAATATGATTACAAAAATAGTACCAAAAGTGGTGTAAGTGGTGCCAGCGCTGTTCCTACACGAGCGACCATCGAGCACGTGCCAACTAAGGAGCCACGTGCCGAAGTCGGTACTAATTCTGACGTGTAAACGTAAACCGCGTTGAAACATGCTGATATCGACATTTTTCCTATCAAGAACACGGCTAAACAAGCAATCTTGTAATCTGTGAAGAGATAAATTAGTTGTGATACGATAATAAATAATATTTATTATCGTATTATTTTTTAAAAGAATTTGCAGAATATACGCGGTAAAATTTTGTGACCTCGAATAGTTCGATACATTTTTACGTCGCAAATATTAAAGAAATTGAAGAATTGAATTGAATTGAATTTATATTACGAGGCCGTCGTGACGGTTGTGGTTTCGTTTCACATTTGGGAAAATTAATTATATTCATTTTCTCGCTTTGGTAACAAGACCATTTATGCATTGAGTCACTCAACACGCAAATTATCAAAAATTGAACGGAAAGTGAGGAACGAAGCATGTATGTATGTAGTATTATATTAAAATTAGGCTCTCTCTGCGTACTCTGCTATATGACTGATGCCAAAATATAAAGCGTACAATATCAAGAGCACTTTACCTCGTGGTATAAAGCCAGTGGCTACACAACAAATGCCACAAAACAGGAAACCCCCAAATAAAGTCTTCTTCCTGCCGATCCTATCAAGGGTGATGACGGCTATCACGTCACCAGGTATAGTGGCGAAGGAGGAAAGAGCAAAATTGGTGTACTTATTGCCGGGAAGAGATATGGAATTGATCATTAGACCATAGTACACGAACGCCGCAGTGAACCACCACCAGGAGCATACTATTACCCTGTAGAGAAAATTAATTTTATCTTAAAAAAACTTGAGCGGCTGCCAAGACAAAGTCTTTGAATTCCACTACTCAGCGCAATACC
The DNA here is from genome assembly GCA_013421005.1 of Heliconius erato x Heliconius himera. Classification (NCBI taxonomy): domain Eukaryota; kingdom Metazoa; phylum Arthropoda; class Insecta; order Lepidoptera; family Nymphalidae; genus Heliconius; species Heliconius erato x Heliconius himera. Next base: position 164,103 of record JAATLQ010038641.1, read on the forward strand.
TCGAGTTCGGGAGGAAAGTGAAGAACGGAGTGTTTTTAACCTAGGTTCTCTTTGACTATATAGGGTATACAGCGTGAAGTTGAAAAATAGAAACCTAAGTAACAATTAATATTTTTAAATTTGCTTTTATGTATGGAAATTCCATTTTAATATTAAATACAGATAAAAAATGGAATACGAACTATTTTTGATCTTATATTTAAAACCTGCGACAAACTAATTCATACAAATGTCGTACAGTAATATGAAAAAACAATACAATTTTTCTTTTTCAACACGCTTCAACGAAAACTAAAATAGTCTTTGTCTCCTTATGCTTTACATATTTATTATTAAGTAAGTCGAGTACTGAAAAAACTGAAATCAGATCAGTTTGTGTACGATAAATGACACATTTTTCCGAAATAACTGGCCGCAGGTAGACGCAAGTAGGTTACATCGAACTGCTTGCTGCTGCGTGATACAATATGACTTAAAGCTTTTCTCGATAAATAACCTATCCAACACAACCATATTTTTAATTGGAACTGGTTATTTCTGAGGTTACTGCCTTCAACTAAAAACACTTTTCAGCATTTTTAATTAGTATACATTTAAGATATATTGACCATATACCTTTTTAATATAGTAGAAGATGAGAATAGAAGCTTAAAAGTGAACTCTTCGTTTTTCTGAACAATTGTTTCTTTTGATTCCTTTCTAACTTCATCTATAGTCTTCTCGGAAACCGCAAATTGATTCCAATTGGCTATATTTTGTAGCAAACTCAGAGCTTCTTCATCTTTACCGTTTGTGAGGAGCCAGCGAATGCTTTCTTTTAGTAGGAAGGTATATAGGAGGAAAAAAGGAGCTGGGAAATAAATGATAAGTAAAAAGTGTCGCCAATAAGGAACTTTCCATACTATGAAGTCTAATATCAGTTCTCCAATGGCCACGGATATTCCCACTGCTGCGGCGCCTATTATTCTCTTGTCGCTCCCAATCAGCTCTACAACTGATAAATGAAAAATGTTGTAAGTTAAGCCTATTCTAAAATATTTCAAAAATAAAATATAATATAATTTTACTACACTTTTATCACAATCAATCTAGTGTCAAGATACTTCGCTCTCCGATTTCGACCCGAGATGTTGAGTGGCGGTTGAATATTTTTATATTGTATTGTAAATAAAAATAAAAAAATTATGAAGTAAACTGTAAATTTGAATTTTACTACATAATAATTTAAGTGTCGTATAATTTATATTTACAGATGTAATAGGATAGTTTAAGATTTTCTCACTCAACCTAAAGCTATAACTCTAAGCTAAAAACTAAGAACGGAGTGATAGTCCAACTAGCGTCCTGTTTAAGAAGGTTATATCACGAATATAATATCACGTGATGATGGAAAAGTTATTTACAATATAATTTTATCTGTTACTGAACTAATATTGATACTTTTTCCTTTTATTAAGTACGTATCTCTAGATTTTAGACTTGCTTAAATACAATAGTGAAGACTGCATTTACATATATCCATTAAGTTGTTTCTGAAACTAGTAGGTACAGACAAACAAAATAAAATAAGGCTAGTCGTAGCGCAGGGGCACAAAGCGTGACTGTAAAATCGGATAGTTGTGGGTTCGATCCCCACTCCAGGAAACTAAATATTTATTTACAGTTTTATTTTAATTTCTTCGATCTGGTGTAGGGGGAAGGTGCGGCGTTGAGTTCCGCCACTCATCACATAATGCCTCCAGTACTCGGTGGAAAGTGAGCAACGGAGTGTTTTCACACTTTACTTTACACTAGGTTCACTATATTATATTTCACTATTCAATATGCAGGAATGTAGTACTGAAATATTATTTTACCTTTGCTCAAAATGTGAAAGATATATTAATTTATAAAAATGTGAGTTCAAACAAATTAAGACTACCTATACGTACTCAGTACAAAACATGTAGTATAAGTCCCAGTCACTAGAAGAGCTTCAATAAATTCGATAGCAAGGTAAATCAAATAACCACTTTGACCTGTTCCAGATAAAGTTTTAAAGGCACCTATTATGAGACTCAGGCAGCTAATAATAATGGCTTTTCGACGTCCCCATCTATAAAGAAAGACGTGATTTAAAAAAAAAAACTTTAATAGATATAGGTGCTAGAGGCCGATTCGATTTCCGCATGAAAGTATAATTTTATTTAATTTATTTTCACTTAAATTTAGATAAATCGTGAGTTTCGATATGCAATGTACTAAAAATTTAGCAGTAGTACGGAGTGTTTTAACATTAGTAAGCCAACTCATTGGTTGGATTTTTCCAACAACTTCAACGACGGCAACTTCCCATCTTTTCGGGGAAAAGATGGGAAGTTGCCGTATAATCATAACACGGGAAATATAAAAAAGTAACTCACATTTGCCTTATAATAATACAATTTTGCAAGACGTGAGAACTACCATTATAATTAAAGAAAAAGATCTAAAAAATGGAAATCTACATTTATGTTACAGATAAGAAATATTACAAATTTGTTATTGTAAACTTCAAGTTGTCAATAACAATCTTGAAATTAGTACGGAACTCTCGGTGGAGGACATTGAGCTTACAGTTAGACACGTTTCGATAGCCTCACGAGATGATATCGATATCTATGAAACTGACGTCTTTTTCGCGGATCAGATTAAAGAGGCAACCTAGTTTTTCTATCTCTTAATGTAGGTACTCCACATTACGAATATATTAGTAACATATTTGTAAATATTATTTTTAAAGTATTTATTCCATACTTAGGAAAGAAAATACTTTTATTAAAAAAAAACGTTTAAATCCACCTCTTTAAACCGTTCTACATTTTTTTTTATTTATACATATATTAGAAAACGTATAATAATGAGAATAAATAAGTCAAATAAGCAACAAAATTCATGTTTCACCTGTCTGAAATAAATCCCATGAGCGGCATAGACATCAAGACGCCTACATTGTGTATTGTTCCGATAAGTGTACGTTTCCACTCCTGACACGCGAGTTCAAACTGAAATTATAGTAAATATCAATTTCAAACAATGTTTGGTTTTAATATTATAAAAAATATTTATAGTTCATCTTGTATACATTTTAAACGCAGGAGATACCTATGATATAGCCTAGGTAGGACTTGATAAATAAATTATCGAACAGAAAAGGATTTTTTCAATTGTAACCAGTACTTTTAACATTTTTAAAGTGTTACTCCACACTAAGGGGAGAAAAATAGTTATTTAGCAAACGTATAAAAATTTGAACGTAGCGGGACTTGAACCAGCGCCTCCTGCTAAACCGTCCAGTTGCTCTGATCACTAAGAACAAAGCTTACTACGTATATGTTTTCTAAATAAATATGTAACCAGAACTTCATAAAATCAACATGGGTAACCAAATAATATCTTCGGCTTTATAATATTAAGTATAGACATAAGTATAGATTTTATGTACCTCTGTAACAACTGATTGCTTGGACTCATAAATCCATTCATCACATTTTTCTATACGCTCAAAGTCATCTGAATTGCATGTATAGTTATTATTGTACACTGGTTTGGCACACCGATGATCTGTCACATTCGATGGCCACCACTCCGGCGGAGATGACGTAGCGTTGTACCGTTCACATTGCGGTATTGTGCATCTGAAAAATATGAATAGAAAGAAATAATTTTTATAATTCTATATTTAGGATGGCAGTACGTAGTCATATAGTATTGTGATATACGTAGTCGTAGACAGACAAAGCACAGCCGAAGTTAAACAACGTAGTCACCTGAAATTTCTATATGAACAGAAGAATAGAATATTAGTTACTTTTGAAATCTAAATGGACTCAAAGTTGACAACAAAAAGCCCGATATATCATTTTCATTTACTTATCCTAAAATAATCGGAAAATATGTAATAGTATAATTTATCATACGTTATCATACATTATCAAGGCAATATTTATTATTATTACGTCTGAACCAAACATTATTAGACAGGATAAGATATCTTTTAGCTTTATAATACTTACAACTAAGTAGATAAAATAAATAAGTCCTAGTTCACGTGTCGGCACAATGACAAAAATTATGCTAGCTAGTATACATACGTGCTTTGTAATGTTGCCTTAATTATATTAATGACTATCAACCTGTTTGCGGCTTCGCCCGCTTGTATTAAAAATTAAAATAGAATTAATTTTGTACTACAATACAATTTATTTTCTCACCTGAAATACTTTCGTGTTCTAATGACATTATCATTTTAAAGACCATATACCATACATTGAAAAACTATAGTTTGCGCCTATAAATAAATAATTGTAGTAATATTTTAGGTGCAATGCTTTATATTGACATAACTTTTTTTTTATTTATGAATCGATTTAAATAAAACTAACACTAAATATTAGGCAAAACTTGACAAAATACAATAGTGAATACTGCATTTGAATCGGTTAAGCCGTTATTGAGATGAGAGTGCACAAGCGTCATAGGTTTTGATAATGCGGCGAATAAAGTTAAGGAACTTATAGACTAAGAGGTCGCGGGATTTTTCGTGACGATCAGGGATTCGGCCAGATTGAATTTTGGGTGTTGTGGAGCAGTCCCCTTAGGTGAATGGTCTCGGTCTGCCTGCTCTCAGTGGTTGCAACTCCGAGATATAGAGCTTAGAAGAGGCTTCATTGTTATGAAAAAAAAACGATCAAGGAAATGGTCAGTTTTGGTGCATACTCAAAGTATGGCATCTCCTTATTTGAAATAAGTTGGTCTGCCGGCTCTCAGTGGTGGCATTTCCAAGATATGATGCTCACAAGTCACAATATTATTACGAAAAAAAAAACGATAATAGAAATGGTCAGTTTTAGTATCAATTTGAAGTATAGAGTTCCCATAAGTAAAATGAGTTGGTCTGCCAACTCTCAGTGGTTGCATTTCAGAGCTATCATAGTTTAAACACTATATATAATTTGTAAAGAAAGTCTAAAAAACATCTAAAACTTGTATAATGCACGAGATTTTCAAGTGGATGCGAGACGCTGTAGTATGTGTCTATTTTTTGTTTATTTATAGAAAACGATGGTCAGGAACATCTGATGTGGAACTCTTATAGAACAGCTAAACTATAATAATGAGATATTTCTTTCACAAAAATTGTTCAAAAGATATTCTTTAACAAGAATTGTTCAAAAGAGAGGAATGGAAATATTAATTTAAATAAATATTTCTTTCCTCGAGTGGGGATCGAACCCACAGCGAGTCACGTTTACAATCACACTTTTGTGCCCCTAAAAAACATTATAGGTTTTTTTTCAGCTTCACAGGACATAGCATCCAGGATATAGTAGGCAGAAATTCACAAGGATCTCTACCTACCCTGCTATGCGGAATAAAGTGTGAAGCCGCTATATCATAAAATCTTTGTACCTGTAGTTGACGGAAGCGGCTGCAAACACAAAATTGGTATTACTAGTGGCAGTACAGATCACCGGTACCAGAGCTAATAGAGACTGCCATATTTGATATCGCCCAAACCCACTCACTAAGTCCGAAAGACTCTCTTCAAATGAAACTTTCACAACGTCCTCTATTTTCTTCATTTCAAAGGGCATTTCTAATATAAAAATGTTAAAATTATGGTCTTTACTTAAGAAGAATTTTGTAACGAATGTCTTCTATACATAATTTATAGATTTTTTAAAGTATATGGGACATACGTATGTGATATTACTAGTATTGTATTGTTATACAATAGTCAGCGGTATAACAACCCATGATTATTTATTATTACAGTAAACAATGCTTAGATCTATTGCTCATGGATTTTTTACATATTTTTTTAGTCTTTATTTCGCTGTTTATATATTTTCTGTTTAGGATCTTCTGTGATTTGCATGATAAAAATATCTAATATTTTAAACAATTTTATTTTTCTTTCTCTCTTCCCGTATAACACGACGTGTTTTTATCAGCTTCACGCTTTTAATCCTTACCGGGGTCGGCTGAGAGGGCAAAACACCTTTTTCATGTCATCAACTTTTATACATGTTCTCCGAGAGGTCCTTATGTTTTTACATAATCTATCCATCTATTAGAGTACAACTAGCTAGACACAATTTCTTATTTTGTACATTCTATTTTTTATTATAATAATAAATAAATATATTTACGTTGTTGTTAAGTCACGCTTTGCCTACCAGAGCGGGAATATTAATTTTTTTTAAAAGATTCTTATTACTCTGAGTGGGAATTAAACAAACAAACAGATGCTGTCCTAACAGCGCCACAATTGTTTCTTAATACGTTTATAGATAGATATTCGTGATTGCTACAGCGTTTAATAGTTCTCTTAACATCTTCTTGTTAATATAAATCTTTAGAATTTTGGTATACTTATTGAAATCAATGTGAACTAAAACTATTAATATTATCCTTTGAAGTAACACTTAAGTATTGAGTTTTATTAATTTAATCGGCGGATGTCCAATTTACACCGTAATAAATATAGAGATGCTTTGGAGGATGCATCTCCTTAACTTGTGACTTTTAGCTCAGTGCATTTTATATCGTTACTAGCAAAGGTTCCTAAAAACGAGAGAAGTTGGAGGAACTCAACGTAGCACTTTGTGAGTAGATATTTATTGATAGACTTTTTTTATAACATATTTAAAATAAAATCCCTAGTGGGGTAGTCAGAGAGAACAGAGCGCCAAACGCTACGGTCTCTAGATACCTCTTTCGCCTCGTCCACTGTCATCAACCTCTTCATAAATACCCTCTGGGGGGTCCTCATGCTTTTTACGTGACCTTCCTCCAGTATCTTTGATACTGTGTTTTCGAAGGTCAACCGAGGTCACTTCTTACCTCTCTAAACAAACGGAACAAATAAAACAAAATTAAAAACATTACATATACAAAAAAAAAACTTTTGTTTAGCATGCATAGTGTTTGTGAATGAACAGTATAACTAAAGCCTATCTGTCTTCTAACAAATAGTAATTGATAAAATTGCTACGTTTATTATGTGCGATGATATGAAATGAAGTTTTGGATTTAACTATGTTGTAACATACGTCTTATCAACATTATTTACAAAATATATATATTTTATTTACGATGTATTCTGCCTACAATACGGTAGACAGAGAATCTACTGTTTATACACTTCATTCCTAGCACACTAAATATTTGTCTTGTTACTAGAGGAAGAAAATGAAAATAATTAATTTCTCCGAGTGGTAATCAAACATACAACCGTGGCGTTTATAGTACGACGATGTATCGCTGTGAAACTCGAGAAATAATGTCTGAAAAAGTGGGTGATGCGTGGGAACAAAGTCTCTTAACAGTAATTTCCCCTACCCTGATATATGAAAGATACTATGGAAAGTTTAGAAAAGACTTAAAAAAATATTGCAAATATTATTTTCATAGAAACTAGAATCCACGATTACACCAACCAAATTATTATTCGGTTCCTAGAATCTCTGGTACACCAATGTATTAGAAAAAGAGTGATTAATATCACCAATTTTATAGGTAATATTTTTTTTAAGTAATTAAAATTCCAATCTGATTGCTACTCAGACGATTTGAAATGTGATTGGATTATCCTGGTTGTGACAGACAATTTATCAGTAAAAATAATTGATATTAAATTTACAATTGATAAAGGAGTTGATGATAAATAAAATGTTTTGTTACAGAACTCACTTAAATCAGGATCGTGACTGCACATAGCGGTGTCTGCAACAAAAATTGAAAAATTAATAAAAAATGGCTGAAGATGGTGGAAATCGAGAGTCCTCTTCGAGGAAACAGAGTATTGACATTGAAAAGAAGGAGACCGTGGTTAAGAAACCACTGGACCTCGACGATGTGCTGGTCAACGAATTAGGGCAGTTTGGATGGTTTCAGATGAGGAACATACTTCTGGTCGCAATACCAATCATCATGTCCGCTTTTATGAGTGAATATATATTCTCCGCTGCTGCAGTACCACACAGGTAAAATAAATATATCTATTTTTTTTAGCATTTCAATCAAATTAACGATTGTTATATTTTAAACTAGACACTATTATAATTCTATTATTCATATAGAACTGATCAACATATTAGTTACCATATCGATGCCATTTTTGCGTAGTAGAGCAGAGTCTGACTGTATATGCGTTAGTTGTGTTTGAATTTCACGAGAATATTCAAAGAAATTATTTAAAAAAATATTCTTGTGTAGTAAGACAAAGACGCTGTCCGTTGCAATGTCTCTAAAATGGTTAAAAATAGTGTCGTGGCATTAAGTCAGGCGCTTTTTTTATACCACCTGTTTTGATTTATTAGCCATAATTAGCTACTCATTTAATTTTTCTTGTTTTAATAATTTGTCATAATTCTTAAGTAAATACTTATTTCTTATGTATTTTAAATTTATATAATCTGGTAATCAAAATAATTAATCTTTCTTTAAAGATAATTTATACTTATATTATCAACGGAGTATAATTGATTAAGACATAATTTTATTTTGTTTTGGTGTTTTAATACAAATATTACATATTTAACAAGTATAAACCTGACTGTCTAGTCTAAACCAAAGAACAAAATATTTAAATCATATTCCCTTTATTCTCTCTTTGGAATGATCATGTAAGGACAGCGACTCTGTAAACGCGATGATAATGGGTTCAATCTTTACTCAAGGTTATATGTATATTATGTTCACTTATGTGCTCTGACAAGACGAAATGTGACGTTGAGTTTCGCCACACAATGTCGAAAATTGGAGAATAGAGTAGATACTCATTAACTACCGTTCTAAATTTGAGATATAGCAGGAAGTGAGAAACAGATATTCTATAACCATCGAAATATTTTGATCTAACGTCAAAATGTTTCTACAACTCACGTGAATGTACCCAAAGGTACGTAAATATGTAAGCTTATTATGTTTTCTCCACCAAAGGTTTCCTAAAGACGTGGATCCAAATCTCTTTTTTTTAAGTTTTGTTCTGCCCTAAAGTTATATCCATCAATAAAGTGTTATTACACATAATAAGTTAGAAATGTTAAAAGCATTAGACCAACTCTGTTTGTAGATGCCGAATTCCGGAATGTGGAGAAGACAGTAAGCTGAATGACATCGAGCCTGACTGGTTATTAAGTGCAATTCCAGAGACCAGCTCTGGTTTTGCCAGCTGTCAACGGTATGCGTCTGCCAACACTGGAGTCAATGGCACCTTAGATTACTGCCCGGCTAATTTATTCGATCAATCGCAATTAGTCAATTGTGAGGATTTCGTTTATGCTAGAGATAACTCTGTCGTGTACGAAGTAAGTTTTATTTATTTTTTAATACTAAAATATAGAAATACCTAGAATATGATAGCCGTGATAGAATACGAGGCTGTTGTGGCACAGCGGCACAGTGGTTGATTGTAAATGCAACAGTTGTTGATTCGATTCCCATTCGGAGGATTGAACTATTTTCCATTAACTTTATCTAGTAACATAAAACGCAATGTTGAGTTCCGCCACTCAACACAATATCTCGAAAATTGTGCAGTGCATGATGATGCAACGGAGTGTCTTAACTGGGTTCCCTCGGCCTAACATGTTAAATAAAATACTTAGACGTGCAAAAATATAAACGTAGTGGTATGCGCCGCGATCCACGCCTTTTGTCCAAGCGCTGGTATACAACAAAGCCAACAATCTTAAAAAGTCACGTCAAATTTTTACGCTTGTTACAACTTATATTTTTGTGCACGAGTGTTCGCGACTGTTTTTTTATATTTGTTAGCTCAAAACTTCTGGGTGGAACCGTTTTTAATTTTGAAGTCTGTGCCAAGTTAAGCAAACAGGCTTAGTAATTCGATATTGTAGTAAAGTTGTTGAAGCGTTAACTTGACACCGACTTAAATATTATAAAAAAAATATTTAATTAATTTTGTTTAACAAAATCAAATTACGTTTTACTTTAAGTAAAATTATTTTTGTTGTTGTTTGAAATCGGTTTTTTTTGTTAATATTTTTTTTGTTTATTTTTTAATTTTTGTATCTTTATTGTGTGAATAGCCATTTAAAACTAGTTAAAATACATGACAATACAGATTAAAAGACATATTTGTAATATAGTATTAGTATTCAATAATAATAATAAATAGATTTTGGAGAATTTATGAATTTAAAAATATTATAATATTCGATACTATCACACATAAATGCTCATTTAAATCCGTCGTAAACAAAAAAGATAAAACAGATATGCTATCATTTAATAATGTCATCAACTGCGTTAGTTATTTGATTCAAAAGATAATTTGTTATTAATTGGTATAATTAATCTATTATAATAGATTTTTTTTGTATTGAGGTATGAATAGGAAAAAATTATAGTACATTACTTGTTACCTATTTTTGGCGAATTAAACTAAACTTCTTATTCTAAAAAGTTCAAATTAATATAGCATAAATAATATACTAAAAAGTTTGAAGTATAGTATAATTCTTAAAAAATACACGTTTTTCCCGCAAAAGAAACCTAAAGACACTGTTTCCCACTTTTCACCCACTTCTCTTCAGATATTGAGTAACGGAAGTCAACGCAGCACTTTGTCTATCAAGTGCAAGTAAATAATAAATGAAAATAAATCAGCTTCACGCTGTATCCCGCACACAGCAGGGTAGGCAGAGGGAACCTAGTGTAAGACACTCCGTTCCCTACTTTCTGCCGAATTCTGGAGGCATTTCGTATTAAGTGGCAGAACTCAATACCGCGCTTTGCCTCGACACCAGGGCGAAGAAATGGAAATATAAATTTAAGTAAATATTTCATCTCACCGAGTGGGGATCGAACCCACAACCAGTCGGTTTTACAGTCACACTTTGTGCCGTTGTGCCGCTGCGGATAATTTAAATAAAAAAAGAAACCCGAAATAGGAATGGACCTACAACCATCACTTGTTTAGACTGTCCTTCTGCGCCACAACGTTATCAATAGTTAAATATAGTAGTATTAAGTATAATCATACAATTTATTGCTTCTCATTACAATATTTATTATTCTTAATTTTTTTTTCTTCTTGTAGTTCGACTTGGGATGTCAAGAATGGTTGCGAGCGCTGTCAGGTACCCTTAGTAGTGTAGGAACACTGCTAGTTTTACCCATCACTGGTTTCATCTCCGACAGATTTGGTCGTCGGTGGGCTCTCGTCATCAGTGTCTTCAATCTCGCACTTATCGGTCTTATTCGCGCTTTCTCAGTGAACTACACTATGTACCTGATTATGCAAATACTACAAACCACGCTGGGTGCTGGTACCTTCAGTTCAGCTTATATTTTTGGTAATTTTATTTTTATTTAATTCAGTAAATACTGGGGTAATATTATATTTATTGATTATCTAAGAAAATAAGAAAATATTTTGATAAAATGAGAACAATAAAACAGGATATGACGACACTGGAACAATACATTTTAACATCATTAAATATGTTTTAATGGTTTTCTGAAGCTTAGAGGTAGAAAATTCAGCACGTTTTTGAAGATAGCAATTTAAAATACTTCAATCATATTAAAAAATAAAATACATATATATATATATTACAACTTCGACAATATTCCTAACTGTCTTCTTGTCTTTTAGTTAACTTTACTTGTGGGATTCGTTAAAGTTCATAACAATAATAAAATAAATATAATATTTCAGCTGCCGAGCTCGTGGGTCCAAAATACCGTGTAATCACAAGCGCCACGTCATCTTCTATGTTCGCTGTCGGACAAATTATTCTCGGTGGAGTTGCCTGGATAGTCCAACCTTGGCGATATATGATAATGGCCCTGCACATTCCCTGTTTCCTAATCATAAGTTACTACTGGATCTTAACCGAGAGCGTCAGGTGGTTACTCTCTAAAAAGAAATATGATCAAGCCAAAGATGTTCTTGAAACAGTGGCGAGAGTGAACAAAACACACATTAGTGAAAAAAGTTTAGAAGCGCTGATGAATCCACCAGAGCCACTTGTATCTTCATCTTCAGATGTAAGCGACTTTTATTTTTATTAATAGAACCATAAATAATAAGACGTTTTCGTAGCGTTGCCGGAAAGCTTTCAACTGTGAGCATGATGGTTGTGGGTCCAACCTCTACTAGGGGAAATCTGCTCTGGTAGATGAAACTTAGCGTTAAGTTGAGTTTTCCATCACTCAACATACAGTGTCTCAAATATCTAACGGTGCGTAATGACCGAAGTCCATTAACACTTGTTTTTTTCTGTCTATCGTGCTGAGTGAAAAGAAGCTTGAAGCTGCACTTCTGCCTCTATTCACCTAAATTTGAAGTGTGGCGGAACTCAATGCTGCTATTTATCGTTCATAAGATTTCTTCGTTCTGGAGTTCAAGGAGATGAAAACACTTCTTTCTATATAATAAAATAACCTTGTTAACGGTCAGACGTTGTCTCATTGCTCCACGATGACTTGAAATATATATTACAAATTAAATATATATAAAAAATATCTTAAAATGTATGTTAACACTGTAAAACTTATAAATTACAAGATCAAAATAGATAAATATTAATATTCACTGACTCTTCTCCTTTCAGGCTGAAAAACCAGGCTTAGTACGCACTATAATAAACTCCCCCATATTGCTTCGTCGAGTATGTACAACCCCAATCTGGTGGATAACTACCACCTTTGTGTACTACGGGCTCTCTATCAACTCTACAACCCTCTCTGATACGATGTATTTAAATTTCATTTTGATATGCGCTATTGAAATTCCCGGCTACTTCACTGCAGTGCTAATTCTTGATAGAATTGGTAGGAAAGCCACTCTGTCTTCTGGTTTCTTCTTCAGTGCATTATGTAACATTGTCTTCGTATTCGTCCCCAATGGTGAGTATTTACATTTATTTTAGCTTTACATTTCTATGGTTTTACGCGAGATAGATAAAATATAAGAAATAATTTGTCATTTCATTACGTCATTAGAGATATTTATACCGTTTGCACCGAAACGGAAAGCCTATGCCCGCCTTACTAGAAAGATAAGTTTTAAATTCATAAATATTGAACCAACCAAGAATAACGCCTACATTTATTTTATACAACGTGATATATTCCAACTGTAGAACGTTCTCAGCTTTAGTCAGTAGAATGTTTGTCATAAAACAAACAATATACATATGTAATACGAAACACAAAGTAAAATGATTATTTTCAGTCATTGCTGTGTGTACAGTGCACTACTTTAATTAAGATTTTTTTAACATCACGGTGTATCCTGCATACAGAAGGGTTGACAGAGGGAACCTGGGAACCAAGTGTTAAGACTCTTCTGTTCCCCAGTTTCCGTCGAATTCCCGACGCATTTCACGTTGACTGGCGGAACTCACCGTCGCGCTTTACCGGATACCGTTACCAGAGTCATTTCCCCAAGTCTGAATTGAACAAGCAAACGTTGCGCTGACGGTCGCAAACCCACTTCGCTTGTACCCATACGCCACGAATAATTCTTGTATAGTTAACAATCTATTTTTTATAATATAAAATAAAAATATCTTCTGTTTCAGATTTAACTGTTGTGCGACTGATAATCTTTTTGTTTGGTAAATTTGGAATTTCCATTGTGATGACATCCTTGTACTTATTCACATCGGAATTATATCCAACAGAATACCGCCATAGTCTCCTCGCGTTCTCGTCTATGGTCGGTCGTATTGGATCAATCACAGCTCCTCTTACACCAGTCCTTGTAAGCACATCTCTTTCTTAGCAGATCTATACTAATTATTAATTAATACTAATTTTATAAATCTGAAGAGTTTTTTTTGGACATGGACAGTCCATTATTTGCCATTAGAATTTGTTTGTCATGTACAACTATTAGTTTGTTCTATTTCATCAGGGGGAAAGCTGCGCAATGAAAAATATTTGTTCCAAAATTTTGCTGTCTTGATGTCTGTTTTGATGTAAAACTAAATCATTTTAACATATTTCAGGGTGACTACTGGCACGGTATCCCATCAATGATGTTTGGTACTATGGGCATAATTTCTGGACTGCTTGTACTGACACAACCTGAAACACTTGGCACTGCTATGCCTGATACTCTTGCTGAAGCTGAAGCACTTGGAAAAAAGAGTTCTAAGCTTGAGCAGTCTAGCTGATAATTTACCTGAATTTATTTTAAGATATTTATTATTATTAAGCTCTTATTATAATCTCATTTGTTTTTTCCATATGTTTAATGATACATAAAATATTAAATAGATATCGCAATTAATGATAAAATAAATGCATAATAATATAAAACTTTGTTACGATATCTGTAGCTTTATTTTTATAAAAAGTTTGTGCTAATCTCATCTAAATACCGTTAAGCAAATTTTCAGCTGTTATATTATTGATATATGATCATAAAGATTGAAAAACAATTTGTCTGTTATTGTCGCTGATTGCACAAATAAATCTAATAAAAAAAATGATTTCGAAATGAAACGAGGTTTTTTTTATTCATTTTGCATATAACTACGTTATATAATTGACAATTAAAAACCTGTCCAAAAAGCTCTAAAAATAAACGTTTGTTTATTTTTCTTAACTTAACTAATAGAAGAAAAGCTGAATATATTTTCTAAGAAGCTTTGCTAAGAATACTCTCAATGAAATCATCTTAGAATCAATCAGAAAACTAGTTAATAAAATAATTTCAAGATTAATTACCATTCGCATAATTTTGGATGTAAATCGAAATAAATCACGCTTCACGCTGTATCTCGCCCACAGCAAGGTAAGCAGAGAGAACCTAGTGTTAAGACACTCCGTCTCTCCTTTTCCGTCGGATTCTGGAGGCAATGCGTGCTGGGTGGCGGAACTCAACCGCGCGCGTTGCCTCGACACCAAAGCAAAGAAATAGAAATATAAATTTAAGTAAATATTTCATTTCCTCGAGTGGGGATCGAACCCACAATCAGTCGCGTTTACAGTTTTATTTTGCGCCTCTGCACCACGACCAGCCTCAATTAACTAATTTATAACGAATTTTGGAAGTAACAAAATCAATAATGATATAATAATGATAATGATCCCTGAGAAGAAATATTAGTTTGTATTTGTCTGAAGATAAAAAAAATCTGTATTAATATTAGAATGCTTAGAATTTATAGTAAAATTTAGTCATATTTCATAGAGTATTTTATCGAAATCATGGCAATACATTTTTGAAGATGAAGCATTTGCGATTTTGATTTGTTATGTTAATTTGCATAAAAATGTTAATCTATTTAAAAAATATATATAATAACTAGCGACCCGCTCGCGGCTTCGCCCGCTGAATTATTCATATAATGTACTGCTGAATTATTCATATAATGTACCTATGTTTGCAAAGCATTAAGGATTACTAATGTGAAAATTATTGAAACCTTAATGCAACCCACATTTTCGTAGCTCCAATAAGGATGTTCCAATTGTTTAAAAAAACACACACCTGAACAAATGACACAAACAACAGAAAACTTAAACGAAAGAAATTATAAACAACAGACTACCTACAATTCTCTTACCCAAAATACTTAAACGAAAGATGTAACCAACAATGCCGCGACGAAATACATTATAATTATTGGATAACTCCAAAATACGTGCAATCGCTTCTAAATTTACTTTGCTATAGAGCCAGGCGCAGAATTGAAGCATTCTCTCGTCCATCTCCGTAGTAGCTCTGTACGACATCTGGGCGTTGGTTCCATGGCCGTGGTCTCAAGCGATAACCTGCTCTAGAGCAGACACAGAGAGAGGCGTGCGGGACGGGATTGGAAAGATGATCAAATGCCATCTAGGCGGTCAACTCAGTCAGGTGAGACCCTCGGTTTCCTGAGGGAGGCCCAGCTTAAACGACCAAGGATCAATGCAAGGCTCATGAGTCGCATTTGGAGGAGCATAGAAAGTTCCTCGGAAGTCATCTGACGTCTGACCTTGGGCGGCCGGATATGCCACGGAGTGCTGCTCCTTAGGTGCAGGTGACCCGATACATTGGCGCAGCGGAATGCGTTGGACGCTAGACGACCAATCCAGACCTCCAGGCTTTCTATTTTTAGGTTGCGGTGATGCGTGGTATTTCTCACGTAGTATGGCGCCTGCGTCACTCGACGGAGAATGAGGTTCTGGACCACCTGCAGGATTTCTCTTTGAGTGATACTCGCTAGGGCGATGTGATGTCATCAGTGTATAGCGCGTAGAGAGCAGGTGACAAAATGCTGCCCTGGGGAACAACGGCAGCGATCGAGTCGCTGCTATACTTCGAATTCTTAACTCTCAAGCTAAACGTCCTGTCGCTGAGGCAGGGAGGCAAAGGCATGCGCGACGTGCTGGGGGGTGCCGGCTCTGAGCACTTAATGAAGTAGGTCCAGGTGCCAGACGTGGTCGAATACGCGTACTACGTCGAAGAAGACTGCTATTGCACTCTCC